>JAJOOF010005437.1:0-63695 GCA_029582545.1 Solanum lignicaule
TGAGAGAATATATGATTTTGTAAGAAATAATAAGGGATAGAGGGGTATTTATAATATTAAAAGTGGGTTAAAGTGTATTTATAATAACTTGAGGGTTTAAAGTAAATTATTAAAAGTAAGGGTGGTAGGGGGTGTTGGTAGGGGGAAAAAACTGTCAAAAAATCCGTTGGGGGGCCCACTAGCCGTTGCCCAACCGATAGAATTTTAGAAAAAAAAATAAAATTTGTTAGGGGATCCCGCGAACCGGCCGGTTCATCCGGGCCAGGTCGACCGGGACTAACGGGTGAACCGGACCGGTACCGGTCCCCTAATCCCGAAGGCCCCATCCCGCGAGATTCAAACGGGACCGGGTCCGGCGAGCCGGTTCTCGGACCGGTCGCGGGCCGGGGCGGGCCGACCCGGTCCCCCTGCCAGTCCTACCCACGGGTCTTGATTGTCTCTCGTGTTTGGCACCTGCAACTTCTCAAATTTTTCTATTTTTCCCTCTTTTGAATCTGGAGTGTTACATTATCTCCCCTTTGGGATCATTTGTCCTCGAATGAGATTCAAGACACCACAAAACAAAAAGGACTTTAATCTAGCAATCCATCATGCATGCAATTTCATCAAAATTCACACCACCAAAGAGGAAACATCGACTCCAAGCTAAAAATACTCAATGAAGTATAAGGAAGGTAGGAACTAGACATAGCGGCCCAATATGCATGTAAATTCTAGATTACTCATATTCAAGGAGGAACTACCATCTCCAAGCTAAAAGCATGCTCAACACATTCTCATGGAGACTATATGCAATTCATATGCAAAAGCATATATTCAAGGAGGATATATCAACTCCAATCTAAATCATGTTCAATAACTAATCTCATGAAGTCTATAGGCAAGTCATACTCAATGCACAACAACATGAGGAAAATCAATCATATAAACTCATTTTATTTTTAAAACATAAGTTTTTCATGAACATGCATAATATGGAAATCATGGAAGTCATCTAAAACACACGACACCAAAACAAAGAGTAAACTATGAGGAACTCATTACCTCAAGCTAGAGTAGGAGTAGAAGGAAAAAAAAGAGGATATCAGGACATCATGTCGGCCTCAGCCTCCCAAGTAGCACCCTCAACTAAATAATTCCTCCACAATACTTTCACGGAAGCAACTTCCTTGTTTCTCAACTTCTTGACATGCCGGTCTAAAATCTTAATCGGAACTTCCTCATAAGAAAGATTTTCATCAATACCTAAACCTTCTAAGGGGACTATAGATGTCGGATCTCCAACACACTTTTTCAAATAGAGACTTCGAAAACCAGATGCACGGATTCCAAATCATTAGGCAAATCAAGCTCATAAGCAACTTGACCAACACGTCTGAAAATATGATATGGGCCTACACAACGGGGACTAAGATTTTCTTTCTTCCCAAATCTCATTACACCCTTCAGGGGTGAGATTTTCAACTAAACCCAATCATGAACATTAAACTCAAGATCTCTTCTTCTAATATCGACATAGGACTTTTGTCGACTTTGGGCTGCTCTCAACCTCTCTTTAATAAGTTAGACCTTTTCCATAGCCTCATGAACTAACTCAGGTCCTATCAAGGTAACTTCACCCATCTCAAACCAACCTATATGAGATCGACACCTCCTATCATAAAGAGCCTCAAATGGAGCCATATCAATACTCGAATGGTAAATATTGTTATAGGCAAATTCAATCAATGGCAAGTGATCATCCCAATTTCCCTTGAAATTGATGACACATGCTCTCAACGTGTCTTCCAAAGTTTGGATAGTTCATTCCTCTTGCCCATCAATTTGTGGATGAAAAGTTTTGCTAAGATTAACTTTAGTGCCAAGACCCTTTTGGAAAGATTTCCAAAATTGAGAAGTAAACTAAGTACCTCTATCGGAGATAATGGACAAGGGCACTCCATGCAACCTTACCATTTCCCTCAAATATAACTTAACATAGTCTTATGCTGAGTAAGAAACTTTGACAGGAATAAAATGGGCCGATTTCGTCATTCGGTCTACTACTACCCAAATTGAATCATATTGTCGCCATGTACGAGGTAATCCAACTATGAAGTCCGTATTCAAATCTTCCCACTTCCAAGTAGGAATGCTAATGTCTTGGGATAAACCTTCCAATTTCTGATGCTCAACCTTCACTTGTTGGCAATTTGGACACTTAGCCACAGATCCTGCAATATCCTTCTTCATCCCATTCTACCAATAGATATCCCGCAAGTCACGGTACATCTTGGTGGGTCCCGGGTGAATGGAATACCAAGAACTATGAGCTTATGATAAGATTTGTTCTTTCAAGTCATCAACATTCGGAACACACAAAGGACCTTGATAATGAAGCACACCACATCCCCCTTGGGAGAAAGCCTCAACAGACTTTCTAAGTACCGCTTCTTTCAATTCTACTAAGGTTGGATCAAGACATTGCTTAGATTTCACATCGGTCACAAAAGATGATTTTGAACCATTATGAACCATAACACCACCCTTGGTGGATTCCATCAACCGAACACCCAATCGGACCAATCTATGTACCTCTCGTACCAATTCTTTCTTATCTTCTTCTATATGGACAATACTACCCATTGATAGTCTGCTAAGGGCAACTGCCACAACATTTTCTTTACCGGTGTGATAGAGAACACTCATATCATAATCCTTAAGTAACTCAAGCCACCTTCTTTGGTGAAGATTAAGATCCTTCTAATTAAACACATATTGTAGGCTCTTGTGGTCGATGAACACATCTACATGAACACCATATAAATAATGCCTCCATATCTTTAAGGCAAAAACCACCGCCGCTAATTCAAGATCATGGGTAGGATAATTCTTCTCCTGAACCTTAAGTTGCCTTGAGGCATAGGCAATAACCTTCCCATTTTGCATAAGCACACATCCTAACCCAACTCTCGAGGCATCACAATAAACAACAAAACCATCAGTTCCTTTCGGTAAAGTCAACACCGGAGCGGAGGTAAGTCTATCTTTCAATTCTGGAAAACTCTTTTCACATGTTTCGGACCATATGAACTTGGCCTTCTTTTGAGTCAAAGTTGTCAATAGAGAGGCAATCGAAGAAAACCCCTCAACAAATCTTCTGTAATAACAAGCCAAACCCAATAAATTTCTAATATCTGAAGTAGTTAGAGGTCTAGGCCAACTCTTGACCGCATCCGTCTTCTTAGGATCTACCTCAATACCCTTACTTGAAACAATATGGCCAAGAAAAGCTACGGATATTAGCCAAAACTCACATTTGCTAAACTTGGAAAAGAGTTGTTGGTCCTTGAGAATTTGCAACACAATCCTCAAATGATCAATATGCTCATTCTCACTTCTTGAATAAATCAATATATCATCAATGAACACAATTAGAAACATATCTAGGTATTGTCTAAACACCCTATTCATAAAATCCATAAATACCGCCGGAGCATTAGTCAAACCAAACGACATCACCAAAAACTCATAATGACCGTACCAAGTTCTAATAGTTGTTTTTAGAATGTCATCATACTTCACCCTCAATTGGTGATAACCCGACCTAAGGTCAATCTTAGAGAAGTAACTCGCTCCTTGAAGTTGGTCAGGCAAATCATCTATTCTTGGAAGAGGATACATATTCTTAATGGTTACCTTATTCAATTTTCAGTAGTCAATACACATACGACGTGAACTATTCATCTTCTTAACAAACAAAACTGGAGCACCCCATGGAGAGATACTCGGCCGGATGAAACCCTTATCCAACAAATCTTTCAATTGCTCATTTAATTCCTTAAGTTCTAACGTAGCCATTCGATAAGGAGGAATAGAGATAGGTTGCGTATTTGGAAGAAGGTCAATATCGAAGTCTATTTCCCTTTTTGGAGGAATACCGATAGATTATCTGGGAACACTTCTGGAAACTCATTAACAATGGGGATCGACTCAAGAATAGGGATTTCAGAATCCATATCCCTCACCTTAACTAGATGGTACATGCAACCCTTAGAAATCATCCTTATAGCTTATAGACAAGAGATAAACTGAAACTTAGGCATAAAATTTCCCCTTTTTCACTCTAGGATAGGCTCATTCGAGAACTGAAACTTGACTACATGGGTTCTACAATCAATAGAAGCATAACAAGAGTGGAGCAAATCCATACCAAGAATAACATCAAAATCTAGTATATTAAGCTCTACCAAATCAACAAGAGTAACTATATGGGATAAGGGGATGGGACACTTTCTATAGACCCTCTCGGCCATAACCAAATCACCAACAGGAGTAGAGATAGAAAAAGTATCTAACAACACATCAAGAAGCACATCAAACCTCATAGCCACATATGGCGTCACAAAAGACAAGGTAGCACCGGGATAAAGTAAATCATAAATATTAAGTTGAAATACTTTCAACATACCGGTAACCACATTGGGAGAACTCTCTTGTTCACTACGAGTTTGAAGTGCATAGAACTTGTTTTACTTATGAGCATTAGTACCCGAACCACTTGGATCGGATGAAGGATAGGGTTGAGCCCTACGACGACTATCTCCCTTATTCTTATCAAATGAAGGACAATTTCTTATCTTGTGGTCCTCTTACCACAACCAAAACAAGCATTGGAACCCTCTAGACATTTACCTTCATGGTTTCTTCCACACTTAACACAATTTGGTAATGAAGACCCACTACCATTTCCACCTTGAGGCTTAGAGTTAGACACCCACTCTTTGTTGAACTTAGGAGTATTGGAGGAACCTTGCCCCGAAGACCTTTGTAGATATCTAGGACGATCATGTCCATTGGACCTTGCATAAAAGAAGTTACCATCACCGCTTATAGCCCTCTTGAACTCCCTAGACCTTTCCTTAAGTTTCTCCTCTTCCATCTATTGGGCATGAACCATAAGGCAAGAAATATCCATGTTATGGACAAGCATAGTCGTACAACACTCATTCACTACTAATTCAGACATACCCAAAACGAACTTGCTCATCCTTGACCTAGAGTCGCCAACTATAGAAGGAGCATATTTAAACAATTGAGTGAACCTCAAATCATCTTCTTTCAAACTCATATTGCCTTGTCAGAAATTGATAAACTCAAGCACTTTTGCCTCCCTCATCTCAAGAGAAAAAAGCCTATCAAGAAAAGCAGATTTGAACCTTTACCACTCTAAGGGACCTGCGTCTACCAGTCTTGCTTCTTTTCATTGGTTAAGCCAAATTTGAGCCATACCTTTTAGTTGATAATTGGCTAATTCTGCCTTTTCCACCGGAGTCACTCCTATAATAGTCAAGATATTGTAAACCTCATCAATGAACTCTTGAGGATCTTCCTCAACCTCAGAACCATGAAATTCCAGAGGATTCATCATAGTAAAGTCCCTCACTCTAGAGGCCATCGTACCCACATTTGGGATAACGGGAATCACAACCTCCCTATTGGCTTGGGCCATCACGGCTTGAGCCAACACTTGGAAAGCAGTCCTAAACTCCGTATTAGTCACCTACTCGGCCAAAGGGTCAACCAGAGCTTAAGGAGCTTGAGGAGGAGCTCATTGACCAACTTTTTCTCCCTCAGTCCTTCTAGCAAAAGCTCTTTGAGTAGTCATATCTTGTAGACCATTGGATAAGGATTAGGAGAAAGACCTTATAGAGTTAAACTCTATCGCATGACTTAGAGTAGTGAAGAAGTGAAGTTTCCTAAACATCTTGTAGCCTCTCGTTCATAAATGTGGTGCGCTACACACCTATGAACGAGACTCTACTTGACGTGGTTTTGAGACATCCTACAACCATTCTAAATCTTATGCTCTAATAGCAAGTTTGTCACGAGCCAGGGGTACCCCCTAGATGTAACATGGCATACAAGACCCCGAGAGGGCTCATATAAGCCACTTAGCTTTCATAGTTAAGATAACAGAAAAATGGTAAGAATTAAAACATTTTTAACAATATCAAAGTTTCATAAAACGAAGCAGAAGTCTCATACATCTTGTCTTAAAAACCATCTAGTACAATAGAATCTTGGGACACAGCCCATACAACCATATCCAATGCATAAAATGAAAAAAGATAAGATAAATGGTGGCTAAATCCTCGAATGCTATGAGGACTCACCAATTTTCAGCCTTGCCTCTACTATGGATCCCAGCCACAGGGATGAGAGTCGGGAACGCCGGACCCTACATTTGGATAAGAAATGTAGGCAAGAGTTTGCATTACTACAATAATGTACTAAATATGATAGATTGCATAAACATCAACATAAGGAAAAAAGTTAAACAATATAAGTCATAAGCATAATCAATGCACATATTAGATCATTTCAACATAAAAGAAATTCTTCTTGAAGTAACCTCAAAGCATACTTAGCCAAGACATGGGTAATCCTCCAATAATCTTGCTCATCATGGAAGGAAATCTCAAGCAACAATCCAAGCTCATCACCTATCGTAACATTTTTAGTGTATCTTTTATAGACATGGGGTATCACCTATTGCCTTCCTATAAAGGCTCATGGTTAGTTGCCTCTTGCCTTACATAAAGGATCATGGGTACTCACCTCTATGTCCAACTTATGGGATCATGGGTACTCGCCTCCAAGCCCAACATCACATGACACGGGTACTCGCCTCCATATCATTATATAAGGATCATGGGTACTCGCCTCCATGTCCAATCATCATTATAGGAACGTGGGTAGTCGCCTCTTGTTCAACATTAAGGAATAAGGGTGGTCGCCTCTTATCTTATTCTAAGGAGTATGGGTAGTCGCCTCATATCCTTCTCATTTAGAGGTCAAGGGTAATCGCCTCTAGCCTCATCAATTACCTAGTCTTTTAGCCTAGATTCATTTTAGGTGAGCAATCATTTCAACTTAGAATCATTCAATGTGAGAAAGCATTTCACATTCATACATAAGCAAATCATGTGGGAACTATCCCTTCAACAACAATCACATCAATAATCAACAATTCATAACACATGTTTCACTCTCAAAGCAATACATCTCATAATCTTCATGCATGCTTCACTCTCAAAGCAATTCATAATGTATCTAATTCATCCTATAAGAATACATCTAACCCATAAATTCTCATTTCATGGATCAAACCCATTTATATCAAATTCATCTTAGAAACATGGGTTAATCTAGGTACATATAAATTCATCTAAAACATGTATTCTACTCAATTAATGCATAAGAAATCAATTGGATACATCAAAACCCACAACTTAGAAGAAAACCCTAACTCAAATTGGGGAATTCTACGTTTTCAATTGGGGATTCTTAGGGGCACCATGGATGAATAAAGCTATCATACCTTGATATCAAAGCCCACGAGCAATTGGAGAATGGATACTTGACCTTGAGCCCTAGCTTCACCTTTCTTCTTCAAATTCTAGAGAGAGAAATATTTGGAGAGGAAGAGCTTCGGTCTTCTTTTAGAATTTTAGGAGAATGAATTGAATGAACTAATTTAGGGGTTAAAATCACTTATATAGGGTCCTATACATAAGCAAAATGATGTAGTATCAATATAAAATAATTAGGAAAAGACCCAACTACCCCTAAAACTTAACTACCGACCCTGACCCACGACCTTGGTCGAAGGACCTTGGTCTGACCAATGGTCCATCCTGGTGGTTGGTCGTTTAGGGTCAGAAATTGGAATTTGGGGTCTTGGACCACGGACCGTGGTCAGGCCGTGGTTCCTACACCTTTTGAAAAGTTTTGGGTGCTAGTCCACGGACCCCCACCTACGGTCCGTGGTCCTACCCACGGGCCATGGTTGGCCCTCGTGGCTGGCACCTGCAACTTCTCAAATTTTGCTATTTTGCCCTCTTTCGAATCCGGGGTGTTACATTCATTGTTTCACACCTCATCTTGTTTTTGGATTAACTATAAAAAGCTTCTATCTAATCATACCCTTGAATTATTTTGTAATTGGGTAAAGGTAGATAATTTCCAGATAATGTTATTTTTGTATGGCCTTCTAACTAGCTATGAGAACAATTTTGTTGTCATGCTTGCTATTTTTTCACTTGAATTATTTGAGGATAAATAATTGTCATCTTAATAAATTGATCACTCACAAAATGTCAATTTCAATTTAAAAATATAAACCATCTTTTTTTGAAATCGAAAAGACGGTCAACAATGGTAAAATTGAATTAACCATCTACATTTACACATAAGAATTGCAAGTTGTAGTTTTAATACATATGCAATTTTTTAAATTGTTCAAAATAAAAATAATTAGAAAATCACACGCGCGCGCGCGCACACACACACACACACACACACACACACACACACACATATATATATATATATATAGATATATATACATAAACAGACACACACACACACATTCAATTAAGATCACAAACATCATGAGTGATATATTCACCATTTTAATTAGTAAATGCTAAACAACTCATGTTTCAAATTTGTATTGATTTGTACTGGATTTATTTAGTAACGAACAACTCTCTCAAAATAATTTGTAAGCTAATTTATTTAAATAAATTTACTAGTACATATATAAAACTTAAAATTAAGAAAATAAACAAAATAATTAAAATAATCTGAGGGATATTTTTGTCTTTACATAAGCTTATCCCATGATATTATATCCTATGTATTACTTAAACCTCCAAATGGAAGACATTAGTAATACATCCTATAATACCATGTAGGATTTATAACTAATCTATGAATTAGTTATACATAGGCCCAAATTCCTACAAAACATAGTACTAAATAATACCATACATAATACATGGATTATTTCTTCTAATGCGGCCTAGGAATGATCGTGAGGTGGAACCCTTACTAATCCTCCGTTGAAGAACCATTGAACATAAATAAGACTTAGCTAATTTAAAACAATCCAAAGGCGAAACGATATTTAAATTCAACTAATTTTATATTTATAAATAAAAGCCAATAATTTAATTTAATGTGGAATGAATAAACATCAAAATAAAACTCCAAGAACTGAAAGTCATCATATGTAAACTTCTAACTAAACCAAATCTAAAAAAAATCTCCAAAACTAAAATAAATATAGAGTGTCTCATTGTCTAAAAAGGGATGGACTGATATGAAGATCCATGGTAGCCTAAAATGGAGTGCTTACCCTTGGGTCAAAAATATGTTGGCACACACACTAGAATTGAGGTTTTGGAAGAGACTATGAGCCACGTTGCGTTGGATGTCTCCGTCTCATGTCTACCCAAGAAAGCATAGAAATGAGTCATTCCCCCGTTTAAGTAACGCCTCCACTAGGCTGAATACTGACTCTATCTGCCTAATCACTACCCTTGTTAGGCTCAGTAACACCCCTACCAAATATCAATCGTGGGGCCACCTTACCCAAGCTGAATATGATCCTGGCCGAATAAACACTTTTTTCCTTACTGGAACAATAGCCTAAGAAGGTTGTTAGTGCTGTGGAACTCTCTATCTAGTCTATCTAAACTTGGGACACCATTTATGAATGTGACCTAGCTAACCACACTCATAGAAGTTTTAGTCCAAAGTCGGCCTCTTTGCTAAAGTAAACGAAGTAGAACACCCTCTCTTCCTTGATGGTATTGACTGGTCCCAAATGGAACCCTAGATGATACCTGCATGGGTGACTGAATAGGGCATCCAGAATAATCCTGAGAAACAAATGCCAAAGAATTGGTCCCTTAATAAAGTACCCACTAAAACCACCTCCCTACTCGGCCTTCTTCCCCAATGACAACATAAAAATCCTGCTTCACACCTTCTAAAGTCTAACCATGCTCAACCACTTCCTGAAATTACTTACCCAAAGTTACAATTTGTAGAATCGTAAGTTGATGCCCCACATTCATACCCTTAGCAAACCGTCTAATCCTCTAATCTTCTATGGGCAATAACTACAGAGAATAGCCGGATAAGGAGTGAAAACAAGCCTTATATGTAGGGCTGGGAATAATTTGGCTCAAATCGAAAAAATCGACCAAACTATTTTTTTTTAATTTCGATTTCGGTTTAATTGGTTGGTTTTAGTTTTAAATTTTAAAATTTTAGTAACTCGGTTCCATTTTTGGCTTTTAATAAAAAAAAATCGGTTAACCGAAAAGCCAAATTTCATTTTCCCCATTACCAATTCCTTCATGTCCAACAAATCCACATATGTAAGACCAAAACAAAATGTGTTTTTCTACCAAAGTCAAGATCAATGATATCATCAGTTAATTATTATTTTTACCATTTTTTATTTTTTAAAAGATATCTTATTTTCTTTCATAAACAACAAGATTTTAAATATTCCGTACTACTTAGAGTTTAGCTGCTTATTTTAGATTCATATAGTTTTAGTTGCATAACTTCAAGTATTTTTTCATTTCATCTTTTTTTAGTAATTTTTTTCTATTTTTCATGATTTGCCAATATCTAAATTTTCTAATATGATAAGCGTAAACTGAAAAATTGAACCAAAATAAACTAAACCATACCGAAGTAATTTTAATTCGGTTTTTGTTCTTACTTTTAATAATTAAACACCGAAAAACTGAAACGATCGGATGCCCACCCCTACTTATATGTTTTGACAAAATAGGTTTCCTTTATCAATGTTGGAGATCTCGTCGCGTCTCCTATCTTGTATAGTACGAGGAATATACTTCTCCAAAAAGATGGAGTAAAACTACGTCCAAGTCAAAGGAAATGAATTGATGGCCCTGCACTCAACCATATTGTAATGTCCCATTTCTTATGAACTTGCTGTTAATTATGAAATGACCATTTGCTCTTATCTTAAGTGTTTTCATGCTTGGTTTGTATTTCGGGAATGGTTGGTGTGGTTCTCGATACGATCGGGTGTGTGAGGGTCACATTTGTGAAGGCAGGTTCACTTTCATGAAAATGAAGACATGTTCACTATCGCGACCTCTGCGTTAGCAAACGCCTGTTTGCAATCGTGACCTTCACATTAGCAAAGGCCGAAGTTTTTTGGGGTTTTACGAATAGGGCATCACTTTTGCGACATATGAGACCCCTTTTTGGCCTGTCATTTTGGGATTTTCCCATTTATCTCGTTTTCCCCTTTTTCAATCTTTGGGAGCTTTGGAGAGGCGATTCTTAGGAGCATTTTTATGCAAATTAGTGTGGATAATCTTCTTTTACCAACTCCATGTTGATTCCATCAATTTTTATCATCCAAAACACTTTTAAATCTTTATTTCAATGTGAGTTTTGGGGTTTTTTCCCTTAAGTTGAAAATTTGTATTTTCATGATTTGGAGCTCATTTCTTGCTTGTTTTTAATGGGATTTTCAACCACGACCTCCTCTGAACTTGTAGAAATTGAATTTCACCTAAAAATTTGATTTCACCCTTTCAATTTTCGAAGTGATTTTTGGATTAATTTACCTCTAGTTTCAAATCCTACCAATATGGGTATCATCGGACTCATTTTAATAAACTCTTTATGTTCTTGATAGTTGAGGATCATTTTAGTAATTGTATGGTTGAGGAAGTTCTTCAATAGGGTTGTTCAAGTGAAGTTTCGGCATTGAGGTAGGTTTGGCTATCCCTCTTTTAGAATGAGATGAGTAATTAACCTTTCTTTGGAAGTCAACTGTGAAATGAGTAGTAGCATGAGCCTTAGAAGTTGATAAATGTTGAACTCCTTGTTTATTTTGTATGATGCCTATTTGTGATGCTTAGCCTGTGCAGAGGCTTGTGTGATATTTGTAATTACTGCAGGAATTTTGTGATATTTGAGTAATTGCACGGGCGAGGGATTGTGTGACCTATTCTTATATTTGAATTTTAGTTTCCCGAGTTAGGGGCTTGAGTTGATATTTGAACATCTTAAAACGAAAGAAATGCTTTCTAAGTGGTAAAGATTGAATTCAAATAGTTTTCTCCACTATCTCTTTCATTTGAGTATGGTTCATGACTTGTTAAGTTTGGGAACTTGATACTATTTGAAAGCGTTGATGAACTAATTTTGCCTTGTGTTATACATGTTCTGATGCATTCCTACTCAAGAAACATATCATTGTTCATGAAAATATGACAAAGTTATAAAATACTATCTTTTTAAAAAAAATAATTGTGCCACCTTACTTATATCATTGACCACGAGCAAGGTGGAAAGTTGATGAGAAATTGAGATTATGGGATTGGTAAATGGATTGTGAGTCCCCCCTGGATCCTTGTTTGGAAGTTAAATGCCCCGCAAGGTCTATAGGACCGGTTGTGCGATGACCTTGGTACCACCACATCATCTCATTGCACCACATTGACCAAATTTATTGTGTAACTTGTTTATGTAATAATTTAAATATTATGTGTACCCTTATGTGTTTACTTTATTCAGGTCATTCTATATAAATTGGTGGCACCGATGCTGGAATGGGATTTTTTTTGCGTGTAGGTGGAAGAGTTTCTTAGTTTATTTCTTAAGTCTGTTTAGTTGCTTATACTCAATCGGTCTAACCTACTGAGTACATGTGGATTGTACTCACCCCCTGCTTCTGTTATCCCTTTGATACAGATCCTAGCCATGATGATCCTCATAGCATTTGATTGGATCCAGCATATTTCTCTCTTTAAGAGTTATGATGAGATCTTGTTTTTCTGATCGCTATTAGTTTCCATCTATCATTTTAAGTCTTTAACTTCCCTTTCAAGACTTGAAATGTATTTCAGCTCCTAGAATTGTATTAGATGATCTTTATACTTATGCTACCAGGTTTTGGGAAATTCTTTGTTGTTTTTTATCACTGGTGGCCTGACTTCCCTTCGAGAATCTCATATGTGTTATTTCTTTCAGGTTACACACCATTTTGGGGTTCTCGAAATATGTACCATCATGACCTCAACTTTTGGATCGTGACACATATGCTCTCCACCATAACTTCGCATCCCCCATTAGTTGAAAAGTGACAAAATCTTCCTTATATATCTTCACTGCCACCATCTTATAGTACCCCTCGTGACAGTCAATGATAAACGCATAAGTGTCCTTAGACTCAGTATAGTAGAAAATATGAGCCTTCATCTTAGTGAATCTCCAGAATAGATAATGCTCCTCCCTAGGCACCGCTGGTGTACTCACAAGCCTCGAAAATATACCTATCTAAAAAATCTCATCCAATCGAGGAACCATCGCTATATTATGCTAAACTCTCAGATTCTAACCCATAAGAATTGTGGGAATTGCAGACGTAGTTCCCTGTCACTACCCAGGGGTACCCCCTAGATGTAACATGGCATACAAGACCCCGAGAGGCCTCATATAAGCCTATTATCTTTCATAGTAAAGATAATAGAAAATCGATAAGATTTAAAACATTTCAAACATTGCCAAAGTCTTTATAAAACGAAGAGGAAGTCTAATACACTTGTCTCAAAAACCATCTAATACAATAGAATCTTGGGACACAGTCAATACAACAATGTTCAAAATATAAAATGAAAAGAACATAATGAAAATAGTGGTCAAATCCTCGGATGCTATGAGGACTTACCAATCTTCAACCTTGCCTCTACTATAGCTCCTAGCCATGGGATGAGAGTCGGGAACGCCGAACCCTATTTTTCGATAAGAAATGTAGGTAAGAGTATGCGTTAGTACAAAAATGTACTAAATATGATAGCTTGCAAACACATTACATAAACAAAAGAGTTAGACAACATAAGTCATAAAGCATAATCAATGCACATAATAGATCATTTCACATATAAGGAGTACTTCTTGAAGTAACCTCAATTCATACTTAGTCAAGACATGGTGATCCACCACTAGTCTTACTCATCATGGAAGGCAAACTCAAGAAACAATCCAAGTGCATCACTTATCATAACATATTCTAACTTATTTGTCACGACCCAAGGTACCCCGAGATGTAACAAGACACATAGAACCCCGAGAGGCTCCATGTAAGCCACTTAGCATATCATAACAAAAGAATAGAACAAAAAAGAGAAACACATTTCAAGTCTTAAAGATTTTTCATAAAAGAAAGTGGAAGTCTAAACTTGTCTCAATTTAGCCATCTATTATAGCATTAGAAGTAAAAAGGGACACAGCCCATACATCATAGTCCAAAAGGGGAATACAAGGAATGAACTACAACGAGATAACATTCGTCCTCGAATCACGAGGACTCACCAACAAGCTAGGAGAATAAGCAAGTCCAAGCTTTAGCCACAACGATGATCACCTTGAGAACCGGACCCTACACTTGGGGAAAATGTAGGGAAAGTATGGGTTAGTACAAAAATGCACTAAGTATGATAGTCATGCATAAAAACATTGAAAACATGCTAAAAGAGACATTTTAGTTCAATACATGCAATTTGCTAAGTTTGAACATCATCATGAAGGTAGTGGAAAAGCATAAGTCATAAGCATAGTCAATACACTGATCATGATAACATAAGAGAAACATATCATAAATACCCTCAAAGCATACTTGTGCAATGCATGAATAAGACCCCAAAATCTCACCCACGCTAAGTAAAGCTTCTTGAGTAACCATAGTTCATAGTTCATATTCATGTCTTATTGTTGTGGGAATAAGCTTTAACCGACATAGACTATGTGAGCTTAACATGGAATCCGATGTTACCCACACCGAAAAGGGTTGTCCTACTTGCCTAAGGTAGAACCATACTCTTAGCTTAGGTGGATCCACTAGCTAAATAACCTATGGGGTCACATAGTTTATGGGATAAGGATATTTCTACTAGAAACCCGGACTCAACTAAGGTAGAAGGTCTCCATCTCATGAGACATACTTTGGGAACCTGGACTCAACTAGTGTAAAAGGTCCCATTGGGAAGCCGGACTCAACTAGTGTAAAAGCTTCCATCTCATATTCAATATCCACTCGGTGCTAAGTATTACTTCCCACAGAATACATATTGAGTCACAACTTGATTCTTTAAGGTAGCTCATTAGATCATGCGTGAGAATAACCTTTCACCGTCCATGTCTACATATATATTCAATAGGTGAGAAAGCCTTTCAACCATAGAATCATCATATTGTGAGAAAACCTTTCACATCATATCATATTCATACAAAATTTTGTATATGAGAATAACCTTTCAACAACACAACAACTAGATCATAATCATACGCACTTCACTCTCAAAGTGCTCTTAAAGCATATAGATACATCTCATAATCATGCATGATATCATAATTTACCCTTTCAAGGGTCAAAACTCATATCATATCAACACATCTAGAATTCACTACATTAGACATGAATATTAACATAATTTCAAGTAATCCAATTACTACAAACATAATCTCATAATATCCTTCTTTCATCAACAAACCCATATCACAAGATCATAATTGGGAAATAAGGGGATTTCATGGGTTCTTGGGGATTTCAACATAGAAACCATAATAAATCATCAATTAAATCATAATATAAAGTAATTCAATCATTAGAATCATTTTCGAAAGGAACCCATGACTTTGGAATTAAACCCTAACTTTTAGAGATTTCTATCTTTAAAATTGGGGTTTTGAAGGGACTCAATGGATGAAGGACTAACCATACCATAGCAATTAAACCCAATGAAATTGTTGTGAAAACTTTGCTTCTTGAACCCTAGCTCCAACTTCCTTCTTCTTCTTCTTCTTCTTCTTCTTCTTCTTAGAGTTTTGTAGAGAGAGAATTTTTGGAGAGGGGATGAACTTTGGGAATTATTTGGGTGTTGTAAAAATATGACTTAATTTGGGTGAATTTGACTTAAAAATGACTTATATAGTGACCCTAAACTTACCTAAAATGACTTCACTTTGATTGGACCCAAACCGAAATTTCCCAAAATACCCCTCACTTAAAGTGAGTTACCCAGGTGCCACGAAGGGCTCTACAAGCCGTGGTCCCCTCCGTGGACTTGAGGCAGTGGCTAGGCAACTTTTGACTTTAGCCCACAGGCCCAAGGAAACTTCATGAGGGGCTCCACGAGCCATGGTCCCTCTTGGGGGCATTGAGGCAGTGGCTTGCCACTTTTATTCCACCCTTACACTCCCAACTCTCTTCTACGAGCCTTCCCATGAGACGTGTGTTCACCACGAGCCATGGAGTGGCCCGTGAAGAGGAGCTTATTTTAGGCAGATTTTGGGGAGCTCACTACCTAGTCCACCACCGACCACACCACGTGTCGTGGTCCCTACCACGAGTTGTGGTCGTGGTCGTGGTCACTAGGACAGTGTCTAGAGGAGAATGGACTGCCTTAGTCCTCTCCCTTGGCCCTTGTCCACCTCCTTGACTCTAACCCTCACATTTTATCTCTAGTTTAGCCTACTAATTTCTGGGGTGTTACATTATCTTATAAAGACATGGGGAATCGCATGTTGTCTCCCTGTAACAAAATATGGGTAATAGCCTCTAGCCCATCTTACCTTGGGATCATGAGTAGTCGCCTCTTGTCCCTCTTACTATAGGATCATGGGGAGTCGCCTCTTGTCCAACATACATTAGGATCGTATTCACCTCTTGTCATTTTCATCATGAGACATGGGTACTTGCCTCTTGTCTTTCTATCACATGACATGGGTACAAGCCTCTTGTATTTTACTTAGGATCATGGGTATTCACCTCTAGTCCACTCTAAGGAATATGGGTAATCGCCTCATATTCTTCCCATTAGAGGTCAAGGGTAATCGCCTCAAGCCTCATCTCATTCATAGTTCCTAAGCTTAGATTCATTTTAGGTGAGCAATCGTTTTAGCCTAGAATCATTCAATGTGAGAAAACCTTTCACATTCATAAATAAGCAAATCAAGTGGGAATGATCCCTTCCGCAACAATTACATCAATAATCAACAATTCATAACATATGCCTCACTCTCAAAGTAATCTATATCATAATCATCATATATGCTTCAATCACAAAGCAATTCATAATGTACCTTATTCATCCTTATAAGAATACACATAAACCCATAAATTCTCCTTTCATAGATTAAAACCCATTCACATCAATTTCATCCTAGAAGCGTGGGTTAAGCATGGGTACATAGAAATTCATCATGAAAAGCATAGAATCCTCTCAACTCATGCATAAACAATCACAATCCACTCAATTGGATCAACATTCATAAAAACCCACAACTTAGAAGAAAACCATAACTCAAATTGGGGAATTTTTACTTTTCAATTGGGGAAACCTACGGGCTCCATGGATGCAAGGATTCCATGGATGAATAAAGCTATCATACCTTACTATCAAAGCCCACAAACAATTGAGAAATGGAGGCTTGACCTTGAGCCCTAGCTTCAACCCTTCTTCTTCATCTTCAAGTTCTAAAGAGAGAAATATTTTGGAGAGGATCAACCCAATTTCTTTTGGTGAATTTAACAAAATGACTCTAATGGGTTTAATTTGGGTTAAAATCACTTATATCGGGGTCCTAGGCATAGGCAAAATGACATAGTATCAATATAAAATAATTAGGGAAAGACACAACTACCCCTACCATTAACTGGCGAACCCACCGTCGACGGACCGCGGACAGTCCGTCCTGCACGACCGTCATTCGTGGTCAGAAAGTTGGAATTTGGGGTCATGGTCCAGGACCCTCAACCACGGACTGTGGTCTAACCGACGATCTGTTGGTCAGGTCGTGGTCTCATGGCTTCTGAAAATACTGGGTGCCCAATCCACAGACCACACCTACGGTCCGTGGTCCCATCCATGGGCCATGGATGGCCTCTATGGCTGGCACCTGAAATTCTTGAAATATTGTTATGTTGACCGTTTTCGAATCCGAGGTGTTACATTATCTCCCCCTTGGGATCATTTGCCCTTGAATGAGATTCAAGACATCACAAAACGAAAAGGACTCTAAACTAGCAACCCATCATGCATGCAATTTCATCTAAATGCACACAACCAAGGAGGAACTTCGACTCTAAGCTAAACATATCCAAAACATTATAAGGAAGATAGGAACTAGACCTACTATCCCAATATGCATGCATTTATAAGATTACTCATATCCAGGGAGGAACTACCATCTCCAAGCTAAAAGCATGCTCATATCATCACATCAAGAAACTCATATGCAACTCATACTCAAATGCATATTTCCAAGGAGGAAACATCAACTCCAAGCTAAAGCATGTTCAACAATACATCTCATGAAGTCTATAGGCAATTCATACTCAATGCACATCAACATAAGGAAATCAATCATATAAACTCATTTTCTTTTAAAATTCAAGTTTTTTTGTGAACGTGCATAAAATAAGGAATCATGGAAATCATCTAAAACACATGACACCAAAACAAAGAGTAAATCATGAGGAACTAATTACCTCATGCTAGAGTAGGAGTACAAGCAAAAAGATGAGGATATCGGGACATCATGTCGGCCTCGGCCTCCAAGTAGCACCCTTAACTAAATGATTCCTTCACAACATTTTCACGGAAGAAACTTCTTTGTTTCTCAACTTCTTGACTTGCTGGTCTAAAATCTCAACCGAAACTTCCTTATAAGAAAGATTCTCCTTAACTCCTAAACCTTCTAAGGGAACTATAGATGTCGGATCTCCAACACACTTTTTAAACATAGAGCATGGAAAACCGGATGCACCGATGCCAAATCATTAGGCAATTCAAGTTCATAAGCAACCTTACCAATACATCTGAAAATCTTATATGGACCCACATAACGGGGACTAAGCTTCCCTTTCTTACCAAACCTTACTACACCCTTCATGGGTGAGATTTTCAAGTAAATCCAATCATGAACATCAAACTCAAGATCTCTTATTCTAACATCGGCATAGAAATTTTGTCGACTTTGAACTGTTCTCAACCTTTCTCTAATAAGTCGAACTTTCTCCATAGCCTCATGAACTAACTCGGGTCCTATCAATGCAACTTCACCCACCTCAAACAAACCTATAGGAAATCTACACCTCCTACCATAGAGAGCCTCAAATGAACCATACCAATACTCGAATGGTAACTATTGTTATAAGAAAACTCAATCAATGACAAATGCTCATCCCAATTACCCTTAAAATCAATGACAAATGCTCTCATCATATCTTCCAAAGTTTGGATAGTGTGCTCCGCTTGAACAGCAGTTTGTGGATGAAAAGTCATGCTAAGCTTAACACGAGTACCAAGACCCTTTTGGAAAGATTTTCAAAACTGAGAAGTAAACTGAGTACCTCGATCGGAGATAATGGACAAGGGCACTACATGCAACCTTACCATCTCCCTCAAATACAACTTAGCATAGTATTTCACCATATAAAAAGATTTGATGGGAATGAAATGAGCCGATTTTGACATTCGGACTACTATTACCCAAATCGAATCATATTGTCGCCGAGTACGAGGCAACCGTTCTATGAAGTCCATATTCAAATCCTCTCACTTGCAAGTCGGAATACTAATATCTTGGGATAGACCTCTCGGTTTCTAATGATCAACTTTCACTTGTTGACAATTAAGACACTTGGCCACAAATTCCGCAATATCCTTTTTAATCACATTCCACCAATAGACCTCCCGCAAATCACGGTACATCTTGGTGACTCCTGAGTGAAATGAATACCAAGAACTATAGGCTTCTGACAAGATTTGTTCCCTCAAGTCGTCTACATTAGGGACACACAAACGACCTTGATAACGAAGCACACCATCTCCCCCTTGGGAGAAAGTCTCAACGGACTTTCTTAGCACCGCTTCTTTCAATTCTACTAAGGTCGGATGAAGACATTGCTTAGCTTTCACATCCATCACAAAAGACAATTCTGAACCATTATGAACCATAACAACTACCCTTGGTGGCGTCCATTAACTAAACACCCAATCGAGCCAATCTATGTACATCTCATACCAATTTTCTTTTACCCTGTTCTATATGGGAAACACTACCCATTGATAATTGGTAAAGAGCATCTGCCACCACATTTGCCTTACAGGGGTGATAGAGAGCACTCATATCATAATCTTTAAGTAACTCAAGCCATCTTCTTTGGCGAAGATTAAGATCTTTCTGATTAAACACATATTGTAGACTCTTATGGTCAGTGAAAACATCTACATGAACACCATACAAATAGTGCCTTCAAATCTTTAAGGCAAACACAACTGCCGCCAGTTCCAGATCATGGGTAGGATAATTCTTCTCTTGAATGTTAAGTTGCCTTGAAGCATAGGCAATAACCTTCCCATTTTGCATAAGCACACATCCTAACCCAATTCTCGAGGCATCACAATAGACAACAAAACCATTTGTCCCTTCCGGTAAAATCAACACCGGAGTGAAAGTAAGTCTATCTTTCAATTCTTGAAAACTCTTCTCACATGTTTCAGACCATATGAACTTGGCCTGCTTTTGAGTCAAAGTTGTCAATAGAGAGGAAATGGAAAAAAACCCCTCTACAAACCTTTTGTAGTAACCAGCTAATCCCAAGAAACTCTTAATATCCAAAGGGGTTAGAGGTCTAGGCCAACTTCTGACAGCATTTATCTTCTTAGAATCTACCTCAATACCCTTACTAGAAACAATATGAGCAAGAAAAGCTACGGACCTTAGCCAAAACTCACATTTACTAAACTTCGCAAAGAGTTGTTAATCCTTGAGAATTTGCAACACAATCCTCAAATGATTGATATGATCATCCTCACTTCTCGAATAAATCAATATATCATCAATGAACACAATTATGAACATATCAAGGTATTGTCTAAACACCCTATTCATCAAATCCATAAATGTCGCCGAAGCATTAGTCAAACCAAACGACATCATCAAAAACTCATAATGATGACCATACCGAGTTCGAAAGGTCGTCTTCGGAATATCATCTTCCTTCACCCTCAATTGGTAATAACCCAACCTAAGATCAATCTTGGAAAAGTAACTCGCTCCTTGGAGTTGGTCAAAAATATCATCTAGTCTTGGAAAAGGATACTTATTCTTAATGGTCTCCTTGTTCAATTGCCGATAGTCAATACACATAAGAAGTGAACCATCTTTCTTCTTAACAAACAAAATGGGAGCACCCCATGGAGATATACTCGGCCGAATGAAACTCTTATCCAACAAATCTTTCAATTGCTCCCTTAATTCCTTAAGTTCTAACGAAGTCATTCGGTAAGGAGGAATAGAGATAGGTTGTGTATCTGGGAGAAGGTCAATACCGAAGTCTATTTCCCTTTCTGGAGAAATATCGGGTAGATCATCTGGGAACACATCCGGAAACTTATTAATGATGGGGACCGACTCAACAGTAGGGGTTTCGAAATCCATATCCTTTACCCTAAATAGATGGTACATGCAACCCTTAGAAATCATCCTCATCTCTTTAATACAAGAGATAAATTGACTCTTAGGCATTCAATTCCCCTCTTCCACTCTAGGATAGACTCATTCGGGAACTAAAACTTGACTACACGAGTTCTACAATCAATAGAAGCATAACAAGAGTGCAGTCAATCCATACCAAGGATAACATCAAAATCTAGCATATCAAGCTCTACCAAATCAACAAGAGTAACTCTATGAGACAAGGAGATGAGAAACTTTCTATAGACCCTCTTAGCCACAATAGAATCACCAACAGGAGTAGAGACAGAAAAATGATCTAACAACACATCAGGAAGCACATCAAACCTCATAGCCACATATGGTGTCACAAAAGATAAGGTAGCATCGGGATCAAGTAAAGCATAAACATCAAGTTGAAAAACTTTCAACATACTTGTAACTACATCGGGAGAACCCTTTTGTTCACCACGAGTCTGAAGTGCATAGAACCTATTTTGCTTAGGAGCATTCGAACCCGAACCACTTAAACCAGATGAAGGATAGGGTTGATCCCTATGAAGACTATCTCCCTCATTCTTAGAAACTGAAGGACAATATCTTATCTTGTGGTCCATCTTTCCACAACCAAAACAAGCATTGGAACCCGCTAGACATTTACCTTCATGCTTTCTTCCACATTTAGCACAATTTGGCAATGAACCTTGCTTGGAAAGCCTTTGTCGAAATCTAGGAAGACCATGTCCATCAGACCTTGCATAAGAGAAATTACCATCACCGGTTCTAAATCTCTTTGTCTCCCTAGATTTCTCCTTAAGTTTCTCCTCTTAAATTTGTTGGGAATGAACCATCAGATGAGAAATACTTATGTCATGGACGAGCATAGTTGTACGACATTCTTTCACCAAAAAATTTGGACACACCCGAAATGAACTTGCTCATCATTTCCCTAGAGTCGGCAACTATAGAAGTAGTATACCTTGACAACTGTGTGAACCTCAAAGCATATTCTTTCACACTCAAGTTCCCTTGTCGGAGATTAAAAACCTCAAGCACTTTTGCCTCCCTCAAATCAAGAGGAAAGAATCTATCAATGAAGGGAGACTTGAACCTTTCCCACTCTAGGGGACCCACATCTACCTGTCTTGCTTCCTTTCATTAGTTGAACCAAATTTGAGCCACACCTTTAAGTTGATAAGCGGCCAATTCTGCCTTTTCAATCGAAGTCACTCCCATAATAGTCAACACATTGTAAACCTCATCAATGAATTCTTGAGGATCTCTCTCAACCTTAAAACCAAAGAATTCCGGAGGATTCATCCTAGTGAAGTCCCTCACTCTAGATGTAGTCGTACCCATATTTGGGTTCACGGGGACCACAACCTCTCTATTGTCTTGGGCCATCACGACTTGACCCAAAACTTGAAAACCAGTCCTAAACTCTGCATTAGTCACTTGCTCGGCTAAAGGGTCGACCGGAGCTTGAGGAGCTTGAGGAGAAGCTCTTTGACCAACATTTTCTCCCTCATTCATTCTAGCAAAAGCTCTTTGAATAGTCACATCTTGTAGACCATCGAGTAAGGATTAGGAGAGATACCTTATAGAGTTAAACTCTATCGCACGACTTAGATTAATGAAGAAGTAAAATTTCCTAAACATCTTGTAGCCTCTCATTCATAAATGTGGCGCATTTCACACTCATGAACAAAACTCTACTTGATGTGGCTTTCAGACATCCTAGAACCATTTTAAACGTTGTGCTCCGATATCAAGTTTGTCACGACCCAGGGGTATCCCCTAGATATAACATGGCATAGAAAACCCCGAGAGGCCTCATATAAGCCACTTAGATTTCATAGTCAAGATAATAGAAAATCGATAAGGTTTAAAGCATTTCAAACATAGCCAAAGTCTTTATAATACGAAGCGGAAGTTTAATACGCTCGTCTCAAAAAACATCTAATACAATGTTCATACAACAATGTTCAAAACATAAAATGAAAAGAACATAAGGAAAATAATGGTCAAATCCTCGGATGCTATGAGGACAAACCAATCTTCAACCTTGCATCTACTATAGGTCCTAGCCACGGGGATGAGGGTCAGGAACACCGGACCCTACATTTGGATAAGAAATATAGGCAAGAGTATGTGTTAATACAAAAATATACTAACTATGATAGCTTGCAAACACATTACATAAACATAAGAGTTAGACATCATAAGTCATAAAGCATAATCAATGCACATAATAGATCATTTCACATATAAGGAGTACTTCTTGAAGTAACCTCAATTCATACTTAGTCAACACATGGGTAATCTGCCACTAGTCTTACTCATCATGGAAGTAAAACTCAAGTAACAATCCAATCGCATCACCTATCATAACATATTCTAGCTTATCTTATAAAGATTTGGGGAATCGCCTCTTGCCTCCCTATAACGGAACAAGGGTAATCGCGTCTAGCCCTTATTACCTTGGGATCATGGGTAGTCGCCTCTTCTCCCTCTTACTATAGGATCATGGGGAGTCGCCTCTTGTCCAACATACTTTAGGAACGTGGGTATTCGCCTCTTGTCCTTTTCATCATCAGACATTGTACTCCCCTCTTGTCTTTCTAATACATGACATGGGTACTCGCCTTTTGTCTTTTACTTAGGATCATGGGTATTCACCTCTAGTCCACTCTAAGGAATATAGGCAATCGCCTCATATTCTTCTCTTTATAGGTCAAGGGTAATAGCCTCAATCACCATCTCATTCATAATTCCTAAGCTTAGATTCATTTTAGGTGAGCAATCATTTCAACCTAGAATCATTCAAAGTGAGAAAGCCTTTCACATTCATACATAAGCAAATCAAGTGGAAATGATCCCTTCCATAACATTTACATCAATAATCAACAATTTATAACATATGATTCACTCTCAAAGCAATCTATATCATAATCATCATATATGCTCTAATCTCAAAGAAATTCTAAATGTACCTTATCCATCCTATAAGAATACACCTAAACCCATAAATTCTCCTTTCATAGATTAAAACCCATTTATATCAATTTCATCCTAGAAACATGGGTTAAGCATGGGTACATGGAAATACATCATGAAAAGCATACAATCCTCTCAATTCATGCATAAACAATCACAATTCACTCAATTGGATCAACATTCATAAAGACCCACAACTTATAAGAAAACCCTAACTCAAATTGGGGAATTTCTACTATTCAATTGGGGAAACTTAGGGGCTCCATGGATGCAAGGATTCCATGGATAAATAAAGATATCATACCTTGCTATCAAAGCCCACAAACAATTTGTCACGACCCGATTTCTCGAATCATGATGGCACCTACTATACCCTACCAGTAGGTAAGCCAACCCGAAACCAGGAAGATCAAGCAATGAGTGCAAGAGTAGAAACTAGCGGAAATAATAAACTAAACAAGGACAACAAGGTGGAAGCAAACCAAAATAAATATATACAGATATCCCTCCCAGAACCTAGAAATCACTAGTACAGAGATATCTAATAAAGAGTACAAGTCCCAACAGTGGACCACAACAGAGCATGTCTCAAAAGCAACAAGACTAGCTAAACCAAAAGAAGGAGGCAGAACAAACCAAAAACGCCAAGTGCTCGCCCTCGTCTCTGAGTCACAACTGCAAAAGAAGGTTGGAACTACTCACCGCTGATAATCGGTACTGGGACCTACATCACGAAATAGATGCAGAGCGTAGCATGAGTACCAACACAACAGGTACTCAGTAGGCATCATAGCCTGACTGAGCAAAAAGGGTAAACATAATAAGAAATGATAGAATCTAGACACAGAGAGGTCAAAGCGGATATAAAAAGAAAGCACACGAGCACACCAGAAACAAACTGAGTACAACTAAACTAAACCTAACTGGACCCCCATAAGCCCAGAAGGTACACTCGTGCGCAAGTTTAAGTAAAACCTGAACAGACCCCCATAAGCCCGACAGATACACATAAAAGCTAAGTCTACAGAGAAAGAAGAAAATTGGGCTCCCAGCCTAAAGTAACCAAGATAATCCATCAGACTCCACCCAGCCAACAGTGCACTCCCACTCCAGCAAGAAAGAGTGACCCTAGGGGGTACCCAACCAAACATTCCACTCCCAGCCCAGCTAGAAAGAGGGACCCAAGGGTGAGGTAGATATTGCGAGTCGTCCTACCATGCAGTCAACTCACAGCCCAGCTAGAAAGAGCGACCCAGGGACACCCAGCCAGCAGCACACTCCCAGTCCAGCTAGAAAGAGAGGCCCGGGGCGATCGTCGATATCACCGAGTTTACCCAACCAGCGATATGTTCCCAACCCAACTAGAAAGAACGACCCCGGGGGTGATGGTATCTCCAATAGGATCCAATCCATCAACTACCACCGTGGAACGCCATCCACTCTATGAAATCACATAAAAGGCTCCAAACCTACACTATCTCAATCCCATACCTTTAGTGATGCACTAAACCTTCGAGAACGCGTCAGAACTAGAGGAAGAAGATACAGAAGTGCAGCAAGCAGCGATAACGCCTAATATAAGGCTTAACTATTAGACTCAAGTCTGCTACTCCAGTCTACAAGGAGCTAAGTCATCTGAACGACTTCGGCTGAAAGTCAAGGCTATCTAGCCCACACGGGTCATATCTAAGGCAATGCTAACCTAACCTAGACTAAGGACATCATGCTTATGGTTAAGGATGAACAAGGCATACAACACATAGCATACAAGCATACAATAGCATTTAGCACATAAGCATGCACCTCTACTAAACCGGTTAACATGAAACTATACCCGAAATATGGCCTATCGATTCTAACATGAGATATCTAATCAAAGTAAGGTAGGAAATTGGTACCTACCCCCAATTCACTCCAATCGACATGATTTTACACAATTAAGCTCAATCTAAAAGAAAGGAAGCCGTAGCCTACCTTAAGGCCGACCGCGCGCGTTCTCCAAATTACTTTACCGGAGCTTTTCCTTCCCGAACGACCTTTGAACGTTGTCACTCTATCAAATATAGGATCACAACGTTAGTACGGTCGTTTAGACACTAAAATCACAACAAACGGAGACGGGTCAATTTTGGAGTCAAAACGGGAATCGTGGGACCCGCATCGAACTGTTCAAATTTGACTCCGTCAAGACACCCTAAACAGTATTCCAAACTTGTGTTCCAAAATGGAACACAAATCGGGGCTCAAAACACAGCAAAACCCAACAAGCAAGAAAATCACACTTTAATCAACTAAAAAGAAAACATCAGCAGTCTAAACTCGGAATTAACGAAAATGGAAAAGTTCCCAGCATTCCTTGAACACTTTACAAGGTAGTCACGATAATTCCCAACATGTGGGACTTCGAATCACCCAAAACCGGGCAAAAATGAGTGAGATATGACCAAAACAAGAATGCCAAAAACAAAGGCTCGAAAAAGGGTACAGCAGTCAGGTTAATCACGAAATTACCTCGAACTACGTGCACTCGAAAACTTCCGAACATTCTACAGCGAAGCCACCGAGAATACGAAGCTCCCACACTTCGAATCACCTCAATCGGTTGAGAGATGAGAGAGTTATGAGGGTTTAAGGTTTGGAAAATGTTGTTATTTCTGCATTTATAACAGATTTTCTGCAATTTTCCAAAAAACTAAAAACTCCGACGGGGTGCTTCGATCTCGTTCGGAACCCCGTGCACGCAAACGAGATATGCAACCATACCAAATTTGATATTTCGTACTCAACGGCACAGTCAAAATTTCCATATGAGGTCATCTTGACAAAAAGTGAGTCCCAACCCAAATGCCAATTTAAGTCAAAAACCACAAAAGAGCTCCAAAAAATATCAAAAACCTCGAGACACAAAAGAAAGGTCAATCTAGACCAAACTTGACATTCCGGAGCTAAGCGTACTAACGGACTTCTCATCCGAGTGCATTTACTCAGAATGTTGACTAAAGTCAAACTTAGACTTAAACTTAAAGTTAAAACGTCTAATCGCACCGACTCACACTGAAAACCTCGGGAGTCATGCCGAGCATGCTACTAGCCTAAAATGACCCTTCCAAAGCTGATAGAATCGTCAGAATTGGATTCTGATGTCATCTTCTTGAAATTTTGATCGAAAATGATCGTTCAAGGTTCATAAGCTCCAAAAACACTAAACTCGCACAAAAGCCAAACGAACGACCAGGTGACCGCACTGTCAGTCCCAGCAAGTCATAAATGACTTGGGGTCGCTACAAGGGAAAACACAGAAATGACCAGAAGGGTCATTACAATATTCACTACTAAA
Source organism: Solanum lignicaule (assembly GCA_029582545.1). Lineage (NCBI taxonomy): Eukaryota > Viridiplantae > Streptophyta > Magnoliopsida > Solanales > Solanaceae > Solanum > Solanum lignicaule. Next base: position 27,686 of record JAJOOF010005437.1, read on the forward strand.
AAGGACTTTTGTCTGCGAAAGTAATGGTCAAGAAGTACCTGAAGGCTCAAACAAGTCGGGAAACTGCTCTTGCATCTCCTGCTCAGTCTCCCAGGTAGCCTCCTCGACTGGACGATGCCTCCAACGGACCTTAAAAACAGGAATGGCTCTCGTGCGCAATCTCCTCACATCTCTGGCTAGAATGGCAACTGGCTCCTTTACAAATGTCAAACGATCATCCAACTCAACTGCATCATACTGGAGCACATGGGACTCATCAAAAACATACCGCCGCAACATCGAGACATGGAAAATCGAGTGGATGGCTGAAAATGCTGGAGGTAGGGCCAACTCATAAGCAACCTCCCCAACTGTCCGGAGTATCTCAAAAGGCCCAATGAACCTGGGGCTAAGCTTGCCCCGCCACCCAAACCTCATCACGCCCTTCATGGGCGACACACGGAGGAATACCCGATCACCAACAGAGAATCTCAAAGGTTGACGCCGTCTTGAGTATATCCTGAATCACTCTCACCTGGTCCAAAGCCTCCTGAATCAAATCTGTACCCTGCGGCCTAGGCTCTGTAGAATCAAACCAGCCCACCGGAGAGCGACAATGCCTACCATACAAGGCCTCGAACGGGGCCATCTGAATGCTAGAATGGTAGTTGTTGTTATACGCAAACTCCGCCAAAGGCAAGAACTGGTCCTAATGACCACCAAACTCCAAAACACAAGCTCGCAGCATGTCCTCAAGAACCTGAATAGTACGCTCCGAATGACCATCAGTCTGCGGATGGAAAGCTGTGCTAAGGTCAACCCGAGTGCCCAACTCATCCTGAAAGGTCCTCCAAAAGCTAGATGTGAACTGAGAACCCCGATCTGATATAATAGAAACTGGCACCCCATGAAGTCGAACCACCTCCCGAATGTAGATACGAGCCAACCTTTCGGCGCTAAATGAAGACTGAATAGGAAGGAAATGTGTTGACTTGGTTAATCGATCAACAATGACTCAAATGTTATCAACACCTCTAGAAGTCCACGGTAGGCCAGCCATAAAATCCATAGTAATGCGATCCCACTTCCACTCCGGAATGGGTAATCTCTGAAACTCACCATCAGGCCTCAAATGCTCGGCCTTTACCTGCTGGCAGCACAAGCAACGGAAAACAAAGTTAGTAATATCTCTCTTCATACCACTCCACCAGTAATGCTGCCTTAAATCACGATACATTTTCGCTATGCCCGGATGGATAGAGTATCTAGACTCATGACCCTCAGAAAGTATCAACTGTATCAAATCCCCAACTCTCGGAACACAGATGTGGCCGGCGAATCTCAACACTCCATCAGAATCTAAGGTAGCTTGACCACCATCACCCACTAATACTCGATCTCTAACGGCCACCAATGCCTCATCCTCAAACTAACAACCACGGATCCTATCAAGCAAAGAAGACTGAACTCCCATATAGGCCAAGACGCGTCTAGAATCTGAGATATCCAACCAAACCATGCTATTAGCTAAGAACTGAATGTCCAAAGCCAAGGGTCGCTCCTCAACAGATAAGAAGGCTAGACTACCCATACTCACCGCCTTCCAGCTAAAGGCATCTGCTACCATATTCGCCTTGCCTGGATGATAGAGAATATAGAGAGGTCGTAGTCCTTCAGGAGCTCCATCCAGCGACGCTGCCTCGAATTAAGATCCCTCTGGATCATGATGTACTGAAGACTCCTATGATCGGTATAGATCTCACATCGAACTCCATACAAGTAGTGCCTCCAAATCTTCAGCGCAAAAACAACCGCCGCCAACTCCAAGTCATGAGTAGGGTAATTGCGCTCATGGACCTTAAGTTGCCTCGATGTATAAGCAATAACCCAGCCCTGCTGCATCAATACACAACCCAAACCAATGCGGGATACGTCACAATAAACCGTGAAGCCCTCGCCCTCAACTGAAAGAGTCAATATAGGAGCGGTGGTCAATAACTCCTTGAGCCTCAAAAAGCTCGCCTCACACTCCTCTGACCAAATAAAGGGAACATCAACATGAGTCAACTGGGTCAAAGGTGCTGCCAAGGTAGAGAAACCCTCCACAAACCGTCTGTAGTAGCATGCTAGTCCGATGAAGCTCCGAATCTCAGTAACTGAGGTGTGCCTAGCCCAATCACGAATAGCCTCAATTTTCATCGAATCTACCATAATGCCCTCCTTAGATATAACGTGCCCCAAGAACGCTACAGAGTCTAACCAAAATTGGCACTTTGAGAACTTGGCATAAAGCCGATGATCTCTCAAAGTCTAGAGCACAACCCTCAAATGTTGTTCATGATCATCCCTACTCCACGAGTATATCAAAATGTCATCAATGAAGACTATGACGAAGGAATCAAGTTAAGGCCTGAACACGCGCGTCATCAAGTCCATAAAGGCAGCAGGGGCATTAGTCAACCCAAATGACATCACCAAGAACTCATAATAGCCATAACGTGTCCTAAATGCAGTCTTAAGGATGTCCGCTGCCCTAATCCTCAACTGGTGGTAACAGGACCTCAAATCAATCTTAGAGAACACTGAAGCTCTTTGTAGCTGGTCAAATAGGTCATCAATCCTAGGCAGAGGATATCGATTCTTCACTGTCACCTTATTCAACTGCCTATAGTCGATGCACATACGCATCGTACCATCCTTATTCTTAACAAAAAGAATAGGAGCGCCCCGCCCCAAGGTGATACACTAGGTCTGATAAATCCCTTACCCAAGAGATCCTGAAGTTGAACACTGAGCTCCTTGAGCTCTGCAGGAGCCATTCGATATGGCGGAATAGAAATAGGACGAGTACATGGCTCAAGCTCAATCGGAAAATCAATATCACGCTCTAGGGGTAGGCCAGGTAGGTCAGTAGGAAACACATCTAAGAAGTCACGAACAACAGGAACTGACTCAACCGGAGGAACCTCCCTACTCACATCACGCACATAGGCCAAATATAATAAGCATTCTCTAGCCACTAGCCTCCTAGCCCAAATAAAAGAGATAACCCCAACTGGTGTGCTACCACGAGATCCCTGCCACACCACCGGAGGAATACTAGGAATGGCTAAGGTAACGATCTTAGAGAAGCAATCTAAAACAGCGCGATAAGGGGATAACCAGTCCATGCCCAAAATCACATCGAAATCAACCATGTCAAGCAATATAAGGTCAGCCCGGGTGCCATGCCCCTGGATAGTAACTAAGCAAGATCGAAATACTTGATCCACTACTAAAGACTCACCAACGGGGGTCGACACACGCAACGGCGCTACCAGAGGCTCAGACATCATACTCAATCGAGAGGCATAGTAAACATAAACATACGAAAAAGTAGAGCCCGGATCAAATAAAACCAAGGCGGGCTACTGGCATAAAATAATCGTACATGTGATCACATCGTCTGATGCCTCAGCCTTCGCCCTCGCTGGAGCTGCATAAAAATGGCTATGTTTGCTTCTGCCCTGACCATCAAACCTACCACCCGACCTGCCTCCTCGGGGACCACCCCGTATACCCTGATGACCACCTCTACAATCCTGACCCTGACCACGGCCTCTAGCTGGAGGTGCTCGTAAAGCTGGGGGAGCTGTCTGAGGAGCGGAAGCAATCCGACTATGCTGAGGGCAGTCCCTGGCCCAATGACCCATCTCACCACACTCATAGCAACCCTATCGAGGGCGACTCCCAGAAGAACGACCACCATGGCCTGAAGAACCCGACTGAAACACCTCACGGCCCTGACTCGAACTAGCCTTGCTCTAACCACCATCTGATGCCTGAAGAGAGGCCTGTGTAGGTATGTTAGACTGACCAAGTTGAAACCGTCGCCCAGTCCTGTCATGATAATCCCTAGAACTAGGGTGGGAGTCACTGTAGCTGCTCTCATGCCTAGCCCTATTCTCGCTGCCCCCTTGGGCCTCACGACGAAGATGCTCCATAGTACTGGCATGGTCAACTACGTCTAAAAAAGATCGACCCGCAAAAACTAAGGACTGGGTCTCAAGCCGAAGCTGCAATCTCAACCCACGAACAAAGCACCTAACTCTCTCCTCCTTTGTAGGTAATATCATCTCGGCATGACGGGAGAGCTCGTGGAACCTAGTCTGGTACTCTGCCACCGACATGGAGTCCTGCTCCAACCTGCAGAACTGATCCCTGAGGCAGTCTCTGACACTACGAGGGATAAACTTGGCCAAGAAGGCCTTAGAAAACTCATCCCATGATACCGGGTGGAGATCTAACTGGTCTGGTCTGAATGAATGTGCACCACCACTGCCTGGCTTCGCCATCTAGCTGGTAAGCAATGAAGTCGGCCCCTCTAGACTCCACTAGACCCAAAGTGCGAAGCCTCTCACGACAAGTAGTAAGAAACTCGTGGGCATCCTCACCCACAACCCCAGAAAACCTCGGCGGTGTTACTGAGAAACACACAAAGCATTTTCTAGTCCTCGAGCAGCATAGGTCTATCCGCTGCCAAGGGCTCTACTCCCTCAGGTGGTACCTGGACCTGAGGTGCCCTCACTATAGACTGATCCTGCAGTACTGGTGCTAGTGTAGCTGGGGCGGGTGGCTGCTGCATCCCCCCCAAGCATACCAAAGAGCTAAGCAATAGCGGCCTGGAGGTCTGAGGTCAGAACTAGTCCAAGTGGTGGCTGGGCTGGCCCCTGCCCTACCGGCTGATCTGGTATACAAGATACTGGAGGGTCTGCTACTGGCTCTAGATCCTCCTTTCTCTCCTAGGCTGGTGTTGTGGCCATCTCTCGACCTCGGGGTCGGCGTCTATCCCAAGCTGGAGCTCTGTCTGCAGGACCGGCTGCATCACCCCCGGCTGCGCCACCTCGCGAGCGAGCCATCCTACGAAAGAGTGAAACAAGTGAGATTTCAAGGAACCAATAAGACACACACTGCACAAAAGTGAAACAAAAGACGAAATCTTTCTAAAGACATCTTGTAGCCTCCCGAAGATAAGTTACGGACGTCTCTGCACCGATCTGCAGGATTCTACTAGACATTAGCTCTGTACAAGTGAGACCGATGAACCTGGGGCTCTGATACCAACTTGTCACGGCCTGATTTCTCGAATTATGATGGCACCTACTATACCCTACCAGTAGGTAAGCCAACTCGAAACCCAGAACATCAAGCAATGAGTGCAAGGGTAGAAACTAGCGGAAACAATAAACTAAACAAGGACAACAAGGTGGAAGCAAACCAAAATAAATATATACAAAAATCCCTCCCAAAACCTGGAAGTCACTAGTACTGAGCTATCTAATAAAGAGTACAAGTCCCAAAAGTGGACCACAACAGAGTGTGTCTCAAAAGCAACAAGACTAGCTAAACCAAAAGAAGGAGGCAGAACAAACTCAAAACGCCAAGTGCTCGCCCTTGTCTCCGAGTCCCAACTGCAAAAGAAGGCTGGAACTACTCACCGCTGATAACTGGTACTGGGACCTGCATCACAAAATAGATGCAGAGCGTAGCATGAGTACCAACACGACAGGTACTCAATAGGCATCATAGGCCGACCCCTCATAAATCCGACAGGTACACAAAAAAGCTAAGTCTACTGAGAAAGAAGAAAATCGGGCTCCCAGCCCAAAGTAACCAAGATAATCCATCAAACTCCACCCAGCCAGCAGTGCACTCCCAACCCAGCTAGAAATAGTGACCCTAGGGGGCACCCAACCAAACATTCCACTCCCAGCCCAGCTAGAAAGAGGGACCCGAGGGTGAAGTAGATATCGCGAGTCATCCTACGATGCAGTCAACTCCCAGCCCAGCTAGAAAGAGCGAACCGGGGACACCCAGCCAGCAGCACACTCCCAGCCCAGCTAGAAAGAGAGGTCCAGGGGCGATCGTCGATATCACTGAGTCTACCCAGCCAGTGATATGCTCCCAACCCAGCTAGAAAGAATGACCCCGGGGGTGATTGTATCCAATAGGATCCAATCCAAAAACTACCACCGTGGAACGCCATCCACTATATGAAATCACAGAAAAGGCTCCAAGCCTATACTATTTCAATCCAACACCTTTAGTGATACACTAAACCTTCGAGAACGCGTCAGAACTAGAGGGAGAAGATACATAATTGCAACAAGCAGCGATAACGCCTAATCTAAGGCTCAACTATCAGACTCAAGTCTGCTACTCCAGTCTACAAGGAGCTAAGTCATTTGAACGACGTCGGTAGAAAGTCAAGGCTATCTAGCCCACACGGGTCATAAGTCTAAAGTAATGCTAGCCTAACCTAGACTAAGGACATCATGCTTACGGTTAAGGATGAACAAGGCATACAACACATAGCATACAAGCATACAATAGCATTAAGCACATAAGCATGCACCTCTACTAAACCGGTTAACATGACACTATACCCGAAATATGGTCAATCGATCCTAACATGAGGTATCTAATCAAAGTAAGGTAGGAAACTGGTACCCATCCCCAATTCACTCCAATCGACATGCTTTTACACAATTAAGCTCAATCTAAAAGAAAGGAAGCCGTAGCCTACCTTAAGGCCGACTGTGCACGCTCTCCAAATCACTTTACCGAAGCTTTTCCTTCCTGAACGACCTTTGAACGTTGTCACTCTATCAAATATAGGATCACAACATTAGTACGGTCGTTTAGACACTATAATCACAACAAATGGAGACGGATTAATTTTGGAGTCAAAACGGGAATCGAGGGACCCGCATCGAACTGTCCAAATTTGACTCCGTCAAGACACACTAAACAGCACCCCAAACTTTTATTCCAAAATGGAACACAATTCGGGGCTCAAAACGCAGCAAAAACCAACAAGCAAGAAAATCACACTTTAATCAACTAAAAAGAAAACATCAGCAGTCTAAACTCGAAATTAACAAATATTGAAAAGTTCCCAGCACTCCTTGAACAGTCTACGAGGTAGCCACGATAATTCCCAACATGTGGGACTTTGAATCACCCAAAACCGAGCTAAAATGAGTGAGATATGACCAAAACAAGAATGCCAAAAACAAAGCCTCGAAAAAGGGTACAACAGTCAGGTTAATCACGAAATTACCTCGAACTACGTGCACCCAACAACTTTCGAACACTCTATAGCGAAGCCACCAAGAATACGAAGCTCCCTTACTTTGAATCACCTAAATCGGTTGAGAGATGAGAGAGTTATGAGGGTTTAAGGTTTGGAAAATGTTGCTGTTGTTTCTGCATTTATAGCAGATTTTCTGCAATTTTCCAAAAACTAAAAACTCCGACGGGGTGCTCCGATCTCGTTCGGAACCCCGTGCACGCAAACAAGATATTCAACCATACCAAATTCGATATTCCAAACTCAACGGCCCAATCAAAATTTTCATACGAGGTCATTTTGACAAAAAGTGGGTCCCACACCCAAATGTCAACTTAAGTCAAAAACCACAAAAGAGCTCCGAAAAATATCAAAAACATCGAGACACAAAAGAAAGGTCAATCTAGGCCAAACTTGACATTCCGGAGCTAATCTCACTGACGGAATTATCATCCGAGCGCGTTTACTCAGAATGTTGACTAAAGTCAAACTTAGGCTTAAACTTAAAGTTAAAACGCCTAATTGCACCGACTCACACTGAAAACCTTGGGAGTCATGCCGACCACGATACTAGCCTAAAATGACCCTTCTAGAGCTGATGGAATCGTCAGAATTGGATTCTGATGTCATCTTCTTGAACCTTTGATCGAAAATGATCGTTCAAGGTTCATAAGCTCCAAAAACACTAATACTCGCACAAAAGCCAAACGAACGACCAGGTGACCGAACTATCAGTCCCATCAAGTCATAAATGACCTGGGGTCGCTACAGGAATGCTCTAAATGACACACAGAAGGCAAAACACAGAAATGACCAGAAGGGTCATTACACAATTGAGGAATGGAGACTTGACCTTGAGCCCTAGCTTCAACCCTTCTTCTTCATCAAGTTCTAGAGAGAGAAATATTTTGGAGAGGATGAACCCAATTTCTTTTGGTGAATTTAATAGAATGACTTGAATGGGTTGAATTTGGGGTTAAAATCACTTATATAGGGGTCCTAGGCATAGGCAAAACGACATAGTATCAATATAAAATAATTAGAAAAAGACCCAACTACCCCTACCATTAACTGGCGAACCCACCATTAACGGACCGCAACTGACGGACCGTGGACAGACTGACGGTCTGTCCTGCACGACCATCATTCATGGTCAAAAAGTTAGAATTTGGGGTCATGGTCCATGGAACCTCAACCACGGACCGTGGTCTGGTTAACGGTCTGTTGGTGAGGCCGTGGTCTCATGGCTTCTGAACATATTGGGTGCCTAATCCATGGATCACACCTACAGTCCTTGTTTGGCCTCTGTGGCTGGCACCTGAAATTCTCGAAAAATTGCTATGTTGACCGTTCTCAAATCCGAGGTGTTACATTCCATCACTTGCTAGATAGCCTTGTAATGTTATTACATGAGCTATTATCTCTAAAGAAGCCGAAGCTCATGCCATTAGCTCTCAAACCGGTACCTCTACTTCCTAAGTTATGACCTTAAGAGCCTTCTGAAGTGTAGGGGACTCAACCCTCTCTTGCACCTACTCAGTAGCTGGAGCTCTAAACCCGACTGGGAGTGCTTCTCTATCCTAAACTCTAGCTCCTCCTCTGGTCAATTCTTTATTGTGAGTCACGACAACAACAACTAGCACAGAAGATTATCTCTAGCCTAACCTAATTTTGTTCTAACCATCTGTGAGAGAAAAGAGAGAAAGAGCGTTAGACATCAATTTAGATCACCAGAAACCAATTTGAATCAAGTCAATTCTAATCAAGTAATAGCATGACAAAAAAAGTGAGTCTTTCTAATATCAAATATCCTTTCGATGAAGAGTATAGATGTTTTCATGTTTTTAACAAGACTCTACTAGACATGTTTTAGTACAATAAGAATATTGGTAATAAGGATAACATATCTTAAAAGGAGATTCCCGTTCAGATATATGATTGTCAGGTTCGCAAGTTGAGAACAAAAGAGATTGCATCAGTCAAAATCTTGTGGAGAAATCAGTTTGTTGAGGAGGCTACATGGGAGGTCAAGAAAGATATGAAGAGATACTCACATCTCGTTTCCTCTGATTTAGTTCCAGTCCAAGGTATTAACTCTTCCTAAAGTACTCATTCAATTCAGTCCCTCCTTCAGTGTTTTGAGTTTATGAGTGTATTTTACATTAAATTGGGTTGATAAACATTCCTTACCCTTTCCATGCTCAGTTCAACCATCATTTGAGGACGAATGATTCCAAGTGGGAGATATTGTAACACCCCACAAATTTCCAAGCTAAGTCCCAAACTATTCTTCATTTGCGTGTAAGGTTGTATTGTGTGATTCTTAAATTTTCCTTAGGTGTTAAGATCAATTCTTTAGTGTGAGAATGAATTTGAATATAAATTAAGGTCACTAGAACCCCCTAGCACAAAATTGAGTTGAAAGCTTCCTTACCGATTAAGTTTTGACATAAGATTCTACTTAGGTCAACTTCAAACAAGCATATCTCTCAACACAAAATAATTTAGGTGACCTATATCCTATCAAAATGAATGGTTATGAGTCCTCTTTCCAATTCCATCAAGTTTGCCTCATTTCAAGTTCGGAGTAAAAAGTTATGACCATCTTGCGAGAGGCTGCCACATCAAAGTTTTTATCTGTGAACCATGAAATCATTCTACGGCCATAGATTAAACTACGACCCGTACTATCAAGTCGTAAGAAAATTTTAGAGAGTCAGTTTAGTCCAATTCCTACGGATCCATACAGATAATGTCGCCATAGCTTAAGCACAAACATTATGGCTTCCAACTCTAAATCATGGGTAGGGTAGTTCCCCTTATGGGTCTTCAGCTGTCTAGAGGCATATGAAATCATCTTACCCTTCTGCATCTGAAAACCACCTAATCCAACTCCAGAATCATCACAATGGACAGTGAAGTCTACACTCTCCTCAGGTAAGGTCAAAAGAGGAGTTGAAGTCAACAAGGTCTTGAGCTTCACAAAGCTCTTCTCACACTCATCAGACCATTGGAAGCTTACACGTTGCCGAGTCAATCTGGTTAAAGGAGATACAATAGTAGAGCTCTGACTCTCTAAAATATTACAACGACTTGATAGTACAGGTCTTAAATCAATCTACATCCCGTAGAATGATTTCGTAGTTCACACACTCACAAAACTCTAATGTGACAGTCTCTGGTAAAATGAGCAAAACTTTTTACTCGAAATGAGGCAAACTTGGTGGGGTTCGAAAGAGGACTCATATATTTTCCATTTAATAGGTAATGGGTCACCTAATTCATTTTTTATTGAGAAATATGATCATTTAAAGTTGACCTAAGTAGAATCTTATGTCAAAACTTAATCGGTAAAAAAGATTTCAACTCAACTTTGTGCTAGGATGTTCTAGTGACCTTAATTCATATTCAAATCCATTCTCACCTAAGGAAAATTTAATAATCACCTAATACAACCTTACACACAAATGAAGAATAGTTCAGGCCTTAGCTTGGAATTTTGCGAGGTGTTACATTTTCACTAAGTGTTTCCCGTTTGTTAAGCCCAAATAGGCGGATCGTATTTTAAAATAAGGAAATATGAGTTTATATGGAAAATACAACATTTTCTGGGGGTTTATGACTTAAAATTATACAATACTTGGTTTATGAGTTTTAATGCATTTTGGGTTATTTCTATGCTAATACGTCTGAGATATCATTCCAGATAGCCCTTTACTTAGATCCAGGCTACAGTCTTCTACATGGTATGTTGTTGATATGTCCCATGTGTTATTTTGGGGGTATTTTTCTTCCATCTAGGTTATATTCCACCGTCGCACTTGTTGATAAGTCTAAGGTATCATTCCAGGTGACTCAAGGTATCTTCTGAGCTTCTACTTCCCAACATTCATCTCTTGCATCGCATCATCCTAATATTTTATTTTGTGTGTTGTGATTGTCTTGTACTTCAGTTTTTCCTTATTCACTTTCTTGTGTTGTTATTTACTTTTCCCTTGATTATTGGCTTTTGTTTCTTAGAACTTACCCATTATAATGTTAGAAATATCGTGTTTCTCTTCATATATTTGATCTTTCTGAGCTCGGTCGGCTCATGATGCCTACTGAGTATCTCGTGGTTTGGTAGTCATACTACTTTTCTACATCTTTTCCTAGTGCAAGTCCCAGTACGAGCCACCCCCATTGAGCATCAAAGCTTCTGTGACTGTCACAAATCGTGGTAAGCTATTGCGTTTAGAGACTTGTTGCTTTCTCTCTTTTGTACTGACTTGTATTTTGCATTTTCATTAGTTATTTATCCTATATATAATGTTTTTGTACTTAGTTGTTCCTGTGTCGGTGGCACCAGGTCTGGAGATTTGGTTTTTGTGTTACTTTGTCGTTCTTGGTCACTTTCAGGCCTCTTTTGTATATTGTGTATCGTATTTATTTTTCTATACTATGGTTCTATTTTGTATCTTTATTCCTTTTTTCACTTTTTCTTTATCGTTATATTCTTATCTTCCATAAATTTTCATTTTTTCGCTTGCCTACTAAGGGGTTATGGTAAGCTTCATCACGGTCCGATTTCGGGTCATGACATAGACTTTTCTTAGTTTCTTTGTATATGATATGAGATGTATGATCTTAAACAAAAGGTATATGGAATCATCTTTGACTTCTCTTTTGTCGCTAATCCCACTTACTCTAAAATAGAAAAAAATATTTATTGTGCATTAAGTGTAAAGTAAATGTGGATGCGCCGGGGTAGGTAGATACCCCTTTAAGTTTCTCTATATAATTTGCGAAATTGGTTCACTTTTGTTCATCTCATCCTTTGATTTATAATGTCCTACCCACTAAACGTTTCTTTGATCATCTACTTTCTCCATTAGTCAACCCCCTCTTTGGATCATTTTTTCTCTCTCTGTTTTAGCAGAAAACAGCTTCTCTTATAAGTTCATTTTTATTTTTTTTGCATTTAGCTAGATATTATTATATATAGATCTAAAATGGGGGATGATGATTGGGATGTAGGTGCGGTCGTAAGAAGTTGTAATATTAATAGACCTGATAATGTTGTAGCTCCTAAGTTAGACTTGGAGACTTCTTTAAATGATGTTTGGAATTCTTTTGATAAAATTTTTGCTCCTAACATGACTAATTTTAATGATTTATCCGAAATTTTCTCTTTAGATTTTCCAACTGCTCACCAGGAAAAACCAAATGATCAGGTCATAATCATGAACCAAAATGGTAACCAACAGTTGTACTTACATCCCATTCAACCAACTCAATTTATCCAACAAAGCTCTTTTCCTCCATCACCAACAACAGTAGCGTGTGTTCCACCAACAACTACAACACCAAAAGAATGGATTGATCTACAACAACAACTCGATACAGGGGCTAACAATTATCCTAATTTCACTTTTTCCATGGAGACTCCTTTGATCCAAACTAGAACAAGGTAACCATTCACTTCGTTACATTTTATGTGTGTATGTTCAAAATTTTGATTCTAGTATTTTTGATTTGAAATCAGGAAAAATCAGTCGATAAGGATTACCTATGAATTATTTCAAGAGGAACTCACAAATGATATATGGACATGGAGCAAGTACGGTCAGAAGTATATCAAAGATTCACCATTTCCGAGGTTTTCTCTATTCACCTTTTTTCATGTCATAGAACGTTATGTTCCCTTCCGCTCTCAATTTTCATAATAATAAGTAGCAAAAATTATTAATGGTGTATATATATGTAATATTTGACTAAACCTAATTATTATGTGTATATGACATAACAGGAATTACTACAAGTGTAGTACATCAAAACTCTGCGAAGCAAGGAAAAAAATTGAGAAAAGCCCAAATGATGAGAACATTTTCTTGGTGTCCTATTCAGGTGAACACAACCATGATCCACCCACGAACCGTAGAAATCTTGCTAGTTGCAATAGTAGTTCCAAATTCAAGCTTCCAAAAGGCATAAATATTTTGCCCAAAATATCAACCTTGAATGCATCATCCTCCTCATCCAAGCGCATTAAGCATTCAAGAGATGTTGTTTCTCCAATTATCGCAACTATCCCTCCGCTTGAATTTGGGAGCAAAAATAAAATGATTGTTGCGGCCGTAGAGGATAAAGGTGATGGTAAAGAAGAGGTGGACATAAATGAAGATATTCTCATGGGCTTTGAATAACTCCAAGGAGTTACTGCTTCCACCTAATAGTATAAAATGACAAGGAATTGATCTTTCTCCCATCTCCACCAACTCTATATGTCGACATATGTGGTCTTTTAGTCATGTTTCTATTTTAGTTTTTATTGTGGGCAATCAAGAATTATAGATTTGTAGTTTTCTATGCTTAACAATTTACATCATAGAAAAATGGACCTTTTTCAGTTTCGTTATTTTCTATTGTTCTTCAATTCAAGAATTTAGTCCTTGTTGTAAGTTGTTCCGTTTTCTCAAATAGTTCTCTCTTTAGGAAGCCCCATTTGACTTAATTTTTACATTAAATTATATAGAGTACTAAATTATTGTTGTTCAATTTTAGAAGTTTTACACACGCGCACACACACTAAAGTTTATTTCATAGTCTTTTACAAACTTATTTTTAGTTTTATAACATTTTTATAAGAGATCTTCAATTTTTTCATAAATGAAGATCTCTTGTAAAACGAACATAAAATAATTGACCTATATATATATATATATAAAAGATCTACATATGCACATATGATGTAATATTTTTGCTTAATAGATAGTTAGCACTTTGAACTGATCAGTTAATTCATTTGGGCATTTAAACAAAAGTCTATTTTGATACATTTTAATATAAGATAAAGCATTCTTATTAAATATTCACAATTTCTATCCTTTAAAAAAAAATTATACGAATTTTCAAGCGTTATTATGTAAATAAATTAATCATATAAAGTATGATACCTCGTATACTGATATGTATTAACTTCAATAAGTCATAAAAAACTTTAAATATGTTCCAATTAAGACTCGTACGTATACACAAAAGGTTGTAGCATATTTTATGTTATTAATTTATCTACATAATTAGTGACTGAGTACATGTGCAAAAAGAATTTTTAAAATACAAATTGAAAGTATCTAATAAAAATATTTTATCATATATTCAAGTGCTTAATAGAAGGATACTATAATTAGAGTGTCTAATACATATTTCTTTAGCGGCCGCACACCTTCGACCATAGCGCTCTTTGCCGGCGATGGCCATCCCGACCACTGGTCAGCCCACTCCTAAGGCTGGCCAGTCTACCATTTTAGCCTCCATGTTAGATTTCCCTCCCCTCCCGGAAGCATCAGTTTTGAACCCTAATCGGAAGAAGGATCCTATTATGCATGTTGTGCCTAGTAATTTGTCTAGAAAGGAGAATGAAGACAATGCACCTTTGTCACCAAATTATGCAAATCTTTTCAAAGAACCGAGTCACAATCAGTATAAGATGCCTCTAGTGGAACTGATCCCAATTAAGAAGCTCTATTTGACTATTTTAACAATGGGGTTCCTAGAATTCAATGGACAGAAGATGAGGTCGATAGAATGAATACCATTGAAAATTTACAATATGCAGTTGTTGGCAAGTTTTCATATGGGTGGCCTTATTTGGATGACCTCCGTAATCCAATTCCTAAGCAGTGTAAAGTGAAAGGGGACTGCAAAATCGGTTTACTGAGGAATAGGCATATTCACATTAGGTTTAACCTGGAAGAAGACTTCATTAACATGATGTCAAAAAATGTTTTCTACATTCTGGATAAGGAAGGATACTCCTTTCCCACGAGACCTCTTATATACGATGCTAAGTTCAAAGTTGATGAAGAGACGACTCAAGCCATAGCATGGATTTCTTTCACGGACCTGAAACCTACTTTATTTTGTTAAGGAATCACTTTTCTCGCTTGCATTGGCTGTTGGAAAACCCCTACATTTGGATATGGCTACCATTAACAAGACGAGACCTAGTTGCGCTAGGGTCAAGGTGCAAGTTGACCTATTGTCAGATTTTCCAAAGTTTGTCGAAATGGAGATAATAAACTCTACAACAGAGGAATCAAGAATTGAGAGAATCAAAATTCAATATGATATGCTTCCTAAGTATTGCAAAGGGTGCAAAATACAAGGGCATGAAGAGCAGGAGTGTAGGATACTACATCATGAACTGAGGAAGAATGATGCATCTAGTGAAGCTAAAATAGACGAACCACAGGTGGAAAAACATTTAGCAAATGGAGGTCAAGGGGAGAAAGCAGGGGTTCAGATAATGCAGTGGAATCCCGTAAAAAGGAGATTTATTAAAGAAAAGAATGCACATAACTACCTCAGTGATAAGGCAATTTCACCTGGTAAAAGTGCGAGTACGAGCAATACCTTTGCTGCATTATTGATTGACAAAGTAGAGGACAACAATAAAGCATAAAAGGAGAACAAAAAAGAAAAGACAGCAGGAGCTGATGCAATGTTTAATTTAAATGAAAATTGTACGGAGAAAGTTTTACATCGACCGAGTATAACAAAGCAGAAACAAGAGCATCATCATTCATCCACTAAAGAGTGGATAACAAAGGCCTTTGTGCATCATCATAATAAGGAGAAGAGCACCAACACTGATAGTAATTCCACCTGCAAGACAGTAGATACAACAGAGATGAAAGAAAACACCATACAGATAAACACAAAGGAAAAGGGGATGAGTTTAGCATGGAATTGATAGTTTCAGTCACTAAGAGTCCTGCTATGGCTAAAAGTAGTTCTGATACAAGAACAAACACTTTGGTCAGTCAAGAACAAGATAATACTATAAAGGAAAAAAGTGGTAGCAGTAACAGTTTACAACCTTACAACAACAACATTGAGAATAATATGAAGGTGATAGACAAAAAGGATTCTAACAATATGGCAATTATAGAATTACCTACAGCAGTCCAGATTGATGAGTCTCAAATCAAATTAGGTGCAATTGAATCACCTAATAAATCACTGCATAATATTCTTACTCATAGATTGGAGGAGAAAACAAAAGTACTGGTGCCATAAAAGAAGAGGAAAACATGAGGGAGGAAGACCAAATTTTCAAAGATGCAGATTTGTCCCCAAGAGTTGTAAAATCTGCAAGAAAAGGAAAAAAAGCAAGGTAATCGGGAGTTAGCAGAACCTGTTAGAGTACAACCAAAGAGGACAGTGGTATCCCAACAAGTTTCTAAATGATGAAAGCACTCATATGGAACATAAGGTCAGTAAAATCACAGAATGCTTTCCAAAGAGTGCAAATGTTGCACAACTTTCTTAAGTTTGTTTTTGTGGCTTTAATGGAACCTTTTCAACATGTTAGAACCATCAATAGATATAAAGAAAGACTGAAGATGCCTCATGCATGTCACAATGTCAATGGTAAGATTTGGGTATTTACTAATCATGGTTATGATACTTCTGTGATAAGTAATTCAGAGCAGCAGATTACCATTAAAATGCAAGATCAGTCTTCTCTTTCCAGCTTCTATGCAACTTTGGTGTATGCTAAGTGTGAGAGTCAGTTGAGAGAGGAATTGTGGGATGACATATACTCTGTAGCTGATGATATTATCGATCCATGGATAATTGGTGGAGATTTTAATGTGATTTTAAATGGAGAAGAAAAGATTGAAGGTCTTCCGGTGGTAAATGCTGATTCAGATGATTTCAAAACTTGTATTGAATCTTGTGATCTAATACAGATTCCATATAAGGGCAGCCTATTTACTTGGTGGAATGGAAGAGCAGGAAATGATTGCTTATTTGAGAGATTAGATAGTTTAATACCCTAGAAGGAAATACTAATACGTAATTGAATTTGCAAGACAGAACTAGATCAGAAATAGGAATTTTATTGATGTAATGGATAGTAACACATAGTCGTTACAAAATTACAGACTAAAAACTTCCATTAACAAGCTTCCAAGCTCCCATTCCTGAAAGATAAGAGTCGCTGTGTGTCAGCAGTGGCGAAGAAGAAAGAAGAAGGAAAAAAGAGAAATCAAAAGAGTAACAAAATTACCAATCCCAAAAACTGCCTTCTGGCCCAACTCCTAGAGGTTGTTATAACTGCTTTTGGGCCTTGTTTACTGTCCAAGCTAACTGGGCCGTTGATTCCTTTATTGAAAGACCCATCTCAGCACTTCATTTTATCTAATCAACTGATTCCTAGGCTGCCACGTGGCTCCACCTCAATTGACTCATTACACGTATCCAATTTCCCAATTCCACCTGGTATCTAACAGATAGGGCGTTGATTAATTCAGAATTTCAGGATCTTTATTTGCATTCTGAAGTAGAACATTTGCCAAGAAATGGCTCTGATCATGCTCCCTTACTATTGAGTTGTAAGAATAGTGCCATCAACCATTCAAAACCTTTCAGGTTTCTTAATTTTTGGACCAAACATGAAGAGTTTAAGAATTTCGTTAGCCAAAATTGGGATGCAGATGTCACTACAAATACTTTCTTAGATTTTAAAAAGAAGATTAATAAGGTTCTTACAATGTGGAGCAGACAAACTTATGGAGATATTTTTCAACAGTTGATTATTAGAGAGGAGATTGCTAGAATCAAAGAGGAACTTTTTGAAGAATTTCCTTCTACGGAAAATAGAGAAGTGATGCGAAGAGCTAAGGCTGAATATACTAAATACCTTCATCTTGAAGAAAGCTATTGGCAACAGAAAGCAGGGTATGACTGGTTAGTTGATGGAGATAGATACACCAGATTTTTTCATAGTCTGGTTAAAGGAAGAAGGCAAAGACTGAAACTGTTGAAAATCCAGAATTCTAAAGGTGACTAGTTGGAGGATTCTATGGAGATAGCTGAAGAAGCTGTGCAATTCTTTCAGAAACAATTCATGCAGGAAAGGGACTCCACGGATCATTCTCTCCTAGCTCATGTCCCTGCACTGATAAATGACGAGGAAAATGCAACCCTAGGAGCCATTCCTAACAGTGAGGAAGTGAAGAATGCAGTGTTCAAGCTAAATGGGGATAGTGCTGGTGGACCGGTGGGCTTTCTGGAAAATTTTATCAATCATGTTGGGACATTGTTGGTGCAGACTGCAGATATTGTAAGGACGGTTCGTGATTTTTTTGCAGCAAACTCTCTTCCTAAATCTATTACTCATACTAATTTGGTCCTCATACCAAAGAAGTCTAATGTTCAATCATTTTCAGATATGAGGCCAATTAGTTTGAGTAGTTTCGTTAATAAGATTTTTTCCAGTATCATTCATGATAGATTACAAGATATACTACCTAAGATCATCTCTTCTAATCAATCCGTTTTTGTCAAGGGCAGAAGCATTATAGAAAATGTACTACTGACTCAGGAATTGATTTCATACATTAGCAAGAGAGGAAAACCTTCAAATGTTGTCATTAAGCTAGATATGGCTAAAGCCTATGACAGAGTATCTTGTTTTTTTCTGATGAAGATTTTGAGGAAGATGGGATTCTCCAACAAAGTAGTTGATTTGATTTGGAGATTGATCAGTAATAACTATTATTCTGTGATCATTAATGGGCAACCACATGGATTCTTTCATTCTACTAGGGGAGTGAAGCAAGGAGATCCTCTTTTCCCAGCTCTTTTTATTCTATCAGCTGAAGTTCTTACTAGGGCTCTTAATTTAATAATGACCAGTTTATAAGATATGGAATGCCTAAATGGAGCCCTAATCTGAAGTACATTGCATATGTTGATGACATAATTATCTTCTCTTCTACTAATGAGTATTCATTGAAGAAAACTATGAGTACGTTACAGGAGTATGAGAAACAATCAGGCCAGAAGGTGAATAAAGAGAAGAGTTTTTATTACTTTCATCAGAACACAACTAGAAACATCTCGGAAAGGGTGAAACAATGTTTAGGCATGAATAGGGGAGATTTTCCTATGAAATATCTAGGATTCCCTATTGTTCATTCTATAAAGAGAAAAGAGCATTATGTTGAACTGATTGACAATGTTAAAGGGAAACTACAAGATTGGAAAGGAAAGATGTTGCCCAATGGAGGCAAAGAAGTTCTTATCACTAGTGTGCTTCAAAGTACTCCTATTTACATTCTTTCTGCAATTTTTCCTCCTATGTGTGTCATTAATGAGCTTCATAGAATATTTGCAAAGTTCTTTTGGATCAATAAGGAAACAAGGAAGAGTAAACATTGGTCCGCTTGGAAGAAAATTTGTCTACCAAAGCAAGAAGGAGGGCTAGGATTTAGATCTATGTTGAAGTTTCTAAGGCTTTGTATGATAAACTTTGGTAGAGATTCAGAACTCAAAAGAATATGTGGTCCAATTTCTTTTGAAACAAGTATTGTTAAAAAACAGATCCCAACACTTATGGAGTGGAAAGGAGGGTCAC
The DNA here is from genome assembly GCA_029582545.1 of Solanum lignicaule. Classification (NCBI taxonomy): domain Eukaryota; kingdom Viridiplantae; phylum Streptophyta; class Magnoliopsida; order Solanales; family Solanaceae; genus Solanum; species Solanum lignicaule. Next base: position 47,185 of record JAJOOF010005437.1, read on the forward strand.
AAGTATGGAAATATATGTTAGAAAATAGGGATTTGTTGGAGCAAGCTATCTGGTGGGAGCCTAAGGGTGGTACCTCTAGTATTTGGTTTGAAAATTGGACTAATTTGGGTCCACTATTCAAACATCAGTCTGAAGGTCATACTTGTCATGTAATGAGAGATGTGGAAGAATTCCTTAATGAAGAGGGCTGGAATTATGATGAAATGCAAAACTATGTGCCAGAACATGTGGTAGATCATATTAGGAATAACATGAGTCAGCTTAAACTTGTGAACCAAGGGGACAAGCCTTGGTGGACGGTTACCAGCAATGGGAAGTTTAGTGTTAAAAGTGCCTGGGAGCTTTTAAGAGTGAAAGAGAATGTCTGTGATGACTTGAAGCATTTGTGGTGTAAAGGAATTCCTTTCAAGTTCTCTTTCTTAGCCTGGAGGATTTGGAAAGGACAGGTGTCAGTGGCACAACTTATGCATGCTTGGAATCCTAAACTTATGCATGCTTGGAATCCTAATGTTTCTCCATTGTGCAGGTGCTGCAATATTCAAGAAATTGAATCTATAGAACACCTCTTTCTAAGTGGAGAAATTTCTCAAAGCATTTGGCAATATTTTTCTAATGCAACTAGTCACCGTCATTCTGTTTTTTGAAGCGAAGCATCAGACAGTGGTGGAGCTTGGATGACAACCAAAGAATGAAAGAGATGTATCAGGTGACACCCATTGTTATCCTATGGTTTTTATGGAAAAGAAGGAATATTTTGCTACATGGTGGTAACTTCTCCATTGAAAAATTAATCATGGAGATTACAGATTCAATAAGGAAGTTTTTGAAACTCAGATTAAAGGTATCTTGTGAAGGAAAAAAATGGCCAGAAATGGTTGAAGTTGTGGAAAAGCACAGACCTTCCTTCAGTTTTAAGATAGTAAGGTGGATTCACCCTCCCGTTCGCTGGTTTAAATGCAATACAAATGGAGCTTCTAGGGGTAACCCTGGTCCTAGTTCATCTGCTTTCTGTATAAGAGATTCTAAGGGAGATTTTGTGGTGGCTAAGGGAATGAGAATTCAAGATACCACTAATTTAGTGGTTGAGGCTAGAGCTATTATAGAAGGGTTGTCCTACTGCAGAGATAATTATATTAACGATGTTATTATAGAATCTGATTCTATGGCTCTTGTTCACATTTTAGAGGGAAGTTGGGAGATCCCTTGGGAGTGTATCAACGGAGGTGGACTGTATTAACAACATCAGGACCTTAATTACAATAAGAGTACAACACTCCCTTAGGGAGGAAAATATATACTCTTGCGAACTTTTTTGCTAACCTTGTTTTCTGTTTTGCAGGTAATTTTTAGATTAGTCATTATCAGGATATACCAAGTACGGGAAGAAGGATCATAAATCTAGATAAAAGAGGTACCCCGCAAATAAGGAGATTTCCAACAACAAGAAGTAACATCTAGTGGCGTAATATGGTATGCAGGTTTCAATTTGTTCTAGAATGTAATCTCAGTTCAGCCTAGATTGATACTCAAGACTGAATAAATAACTCCTTTGATTCGATTATCCGCACCTGTGAGAGTTTAGGGTGTTTCACCGATAACGAATCAGGTCATGAGTGTGTCTAGACCTTTTACTGTTGTTAAGTGGTTCTGAAAATGTCATATAACCTGCATCAAGTATAAGATAGTCATGCATCTCTAAGTGGCTAACCTAACTTCTTGTTAACTTTAAATTAGATGGTGGTATTAAGTTCTTGTGAAGTTCAGCCCATCGATTTATAGTAATGAGGATAAAAGTAAGTATTAGAGAGGCAGAAGGATGAACCTATCTCAATTTGAGACTTGGAATGATCATCGAGGCAAGTAGTTAATTCTGACATAGCAAAGCTGATTTTTGAAGGTGTAGTCTCCTCTTCAGATCAATTAGAGCTTATCCGGCGATGAGGAAGATGAAAAGATTTGAGCTTAATGGAGATTTGAGCTTGGAGGGAGTCATTTTGTAAGGTGCTGAGTTGTAGAAATCAATGGAGTTACTAACTTTAATCTATACTCTTTAAGCTTTAGTAGTATGACTCACCCTTTATACGTTTGTTAATGCTACTTCAAATACTTGGCCAAATAAATTATTAGGTGTAGTATTCAAAGTGACTTTCAAGTTGCAATAATCTCTCCAATTTATAAATTTTAAATCCCCATTTTTTTTTTTTAAAAAAAAAAAAATTATATGTTCTTAGTTGTAGGGAGTCGTAGTTGAATTAACTTCACTTTATCCATGAAATTAAATCTCTCAACAATTTTGTGCCTATGGTCTGAAAAAGCATCACTTGCCAAAGATCTACATTTCCTACCATACAAGATCTCAAAGATACTTGAATATTAATGTGATAACAATTATTATATGTATACTCCGCAAAAAATAAAAATTGTTCCCAATAACCTTGAAAGTCAACTCCGCCTCCAAAACAATAGTGAAAGAAAAGCATAATTATAATTTAGCTTCACAAGAAGTGGAGCACTTTTTCAATTATGCTTCGATCCACCTGAAACGAATATTTGACAAATTAACAATCTTCCAATCAACCTAGTAAAAGATTGTTGGATATTGTGTGGTATATAGAGGTCTTAAATTGAGACACATTTGTTCTTGAAAAAATATGACTGTTATGAAAGATTATTTGTTCATCAAAGAGCATGACTATTACGAAAAGTCATTTATTCATGAAAGAACATGACTATTACGAAAAGTCATCTCTTAAGTTCTATATATATAAGGACTCTCTTAAAGTATCCAACGAAAAAATTGCATGTATGTACAAGGGCTTTATTGTAGGGCTATCCTGAAGGAAATTGCTTGTATTTTCCCCAAAATATATGCATACTATATCTCTTTAAAGAAAATAATTTTTCAAGCCTCAAGCTATCTGCTTCTTCAATTTACACATTCTATCATTTTTCTAACAAAGACTACTTTGGACTCCCTCTCTCTCTCTCTCTCTCCATTGTATTTCTTCTAATAGCTGCAACAAGAGACCAAAGAAAAGGCAATGTTTCATTTTCAGCATTAATTAAAAAGGTTGTAGGGATGTCTCATACTCTATATAAACACTGAATAGTAATACAATTAGAATAATGCACCAACATAAATACAAACTCCATAAAGTTATCCAATTTTTTAAAGTTGTGTAATTGGCCAAAAAAAACTACACCCTTTATGTCCTTCTTGCTTCATATTTCAATTTCTTTGAATTTGATTTTTGTACAGTAATAATGAATGAGAGAGCAAAAGTGTTCTTAGTGGCTTGAACCTATACTATAAGAGATTGAAGGAATTTGACTTGTAATCAACATAGAGGTTTAAGATAATGATTCAACATGTAACCATATGGTTATATATACACGATTTTATTCAAGATTTAGCTATTAAAAACATGAATTTATAAGTGAAATTTGGAAAATTTTGGACTTACTCTATAATTATTAAATGGGAAAATGCATAAGTACCCCCAACCTATGCCTGAAATCTCAGAGACACACATATACTATACTAAGGTCCTATTACCACCACCCCCCCCCCGAACTTATTGTATAAATAATTTCCTACCCCTTTTCGGCCTACGTGGCACTATCTTCTGGGCCAGCGCGTATTCACAATTTTTTCAAGCTATCTGATTGATAGTGCCACGTAGGCCGAAAAGGGGTAGAAAATTATTTATAAAATAAGTTCGGGAGGTAATAGGACCTTAGTGTAGTATAAGTGTGTCTTTGGGATTTCAGGCATAGATTGGGGGGTTGCTTATGCATTTTCCCTTATTAAATTAATGATTTGAGTTAGTAAATAAAGTCAACCTAAAAATCTACTTATAGTAATCGAATGTGCATCTTAATATCGAGGTCTGACCATGTCGACTTGTACATGATTTTTAATTGATTTTGACTCAATGTATTCACTCATGAAATTAAGTTCAATACCACTATTTGACCTAGTATACTTTTATTTTGACTAGTATTGAGCAAGTTGAACGAATCTTGAGTGTGAAAAGGAGGTTTTGGAAGGTTGAGGGTTACTTGGACAGAGATAAATATGACTTCAACCTTAATAGGAGAATTCTCTCAAACTAAAAAGATTTTTATGTAAATTACACATGTGGAGATAAATATATATATCAGTTTTTAAAAGGTGGGGACGTGAGGTGAGATCATGGGCAGATTTAGGTATACCGAAGGAGTGTTTCAGCGAAAAAAACTTTTAGTTGCATAACTTAAAGTATTTTTTCATTTCATCATTTTTTTCGTAATTTTTTTCGGTTTTTTCATAATTTGCCAATCTCTAGATTTTCTACTATGATAAGTGTAAACTGAAAAATCGAACAAAAATAAACTAAACCATACCGAAGTAATTTTAATTCGGTTTTGGTTCTTACTTTTACTAAATTAAACACCGAAAAACTGAACCGATCGAATGCCCACCCCTACTTATATGTTTTGACAAAATAGGTTTCCTTTCTCAATGTTGGAGATCTCATCGCGTCTCCTATCTTGCAGAGTAAGAGGAATATACTTCTCCAAAAAGATGGAGTAAAACTACGTCCAAGTCAAAGGAAATGAATTGATGGCCTTGCACTCAACCATATTGTAATATCACATTTCAACTTGTTGTTAATTGTGAAATGACCATTTTGCTCTTTTCCTTTTTTTTTCATGCTTAGTTTGTATTTTGGGAATGGTTGATGTGGTCCTCGATACGATTGGGTGTGTTTTTGGTGATTTGACCCTCTTGAGTTGAGATTTCATGATAGGGTTTACTTTGGTCAATATTTTGAGTTCCAAGGATTGGATGGGAATTCCATCAGTTCCATTATGTCCGGAACATCAAGTTTGAGCTAGTAGGGTGGTTGGTAAGATTTTCGAGGCCTTGGGTTAAGGTTTAAGCGTTTGGGTGAGAAGTTGAGTTTAAGCCATAAGAGTGGTCCGGGAGGGTAATTCTGTTATTTGACCTTTTTCTAGAAATCTGACAATTTCATTGAGTCTGAAATATCGAGTTCAGTTGGGTAGCATGTCCAGTTTATTTTTATTGGACTTCGAACGAATCTCGAGAGTCCATTCAATGATTTGAAAGTTGGCTAAATTTCTAGTGTTTGTAGACCTCGCGATCGCGGAGGATCTTCGCTTTTGTGAGGGTCACATTTGTGATGGAAGGTTCTCTTTCGTGAAAGCGAAGGCATGTTCACGATCCCGACCTCCGCATTATAGAAGGCCTGTTTACAATCGCGACCTTCGCATTAGCAAAGGCCCAAGTTTTTTTGGGGTTTGCGAACAAGGCATCACTTTTGCGACATATGAGACCCCTTTTTGGCTTGTCATTTTGGGATTTTCCTACTTATCTAATTTCCCCCATTTTGAATCTTTGGGAGCTTTGGAGAGGCGATTCTTGGGAGCATTCTTATGCAAATTTGTGTGGATAATCTTCTTTTACTAATTCCTTGTTGATTGCATCAATTTTTATCATCCAAAACACTTTTAAATCTTGATTTCAATGTGGGTTTTTTTCCCTTAAGTTGAAAATTAGTATTTTCATGATTTGGAGTTCGTTTCTTGCTTGTTTTTAATGGGATTCTCAACCATGAACTCCTCTTGACTTGTAGAAATTGTTGTTCAACTAAAAATTCGATTTTACCCTTTCAATTTTCAAAGTGATTTTTGGATTAATTTACCTCTAGTTTCAAATCCTACCAATATGGGTATCATTGGACTCCTTTTAATGAACTCTTTTTGTTCTTGATAGTTGAGGATCGTTTCAGTGATTGTGTGGTTGAGGAATTGCTCCAATAGGGTTGTTCAAGTGATGTTTCAGCATTGAGGTAGGTTTGGCTATCCCTCTTTTCGACTAAGATGAGTAATTAACCTTTCTTTGGAAGTCAACTATGAAATGAGTAGTAGCATGAGCCTTAGAAGCTGATAAATGTTGATCTCCTTGTATATTTTGTATGATGCCTAATTGTGATGCTTAGCCTATGTGGAGGCTTGTGTGATATTTGTAATTATTGCGGTATTTGAGTAATTGCCCAAGCGAGGGGTTGTGTGACCTATCCTTATATTTGAATTTGAGTTGCCTGAGTTAGGGGCTTGAGTTGATTTTTGAATATCTTAAAATGAAAGAAATGTTTTCTAAGTGGTAAAGATTGAATTCAAATAGTTTTCTCCACTATCCATATCATTTGAGTATGGTTCATGACTTATTGAGTTTGGGAACTTCATACTATTTGAAACCCTTGATGAACTAATTATGCTTTGTGCTACTATTTGAAACCCTTGATGAACTAATTATGCCTTGTGTTGTACATGTTGTGATGCATTCCTCCCCATGCAGCATATCATTGTTCATGGAAATATGAGAAAGCGGAGAAATACTATCTTTTAAAAAAAGAAAATGTGACACCTTACTTATATCATTGACCACGAGCAAGGTGGAAAGTTGATGAGATATTGAGACTATATATGAGATTGATATATGGATTGTGAGTCCCCATTGGGTCCTTGTTTGGAAGTTAAATGCTCGCCAAGGTCTATACGATTGGTTGTGCAATGACCTTGGTACCACCGCATAATCACATCATCTCATTGCACCACAGTGACCAGATATATTGTGTAACTTGTTTATGTATTGATTTAAATATTATTTGTACCCTCATGTGCTAACTTTATTCAGGTCATTCTACATAAATTGGTGGCACCGATGCTGGAATGGGATTTTTTTGCGTGCAGGTGGAAGATTCTCTTAGTTTATTTCTTAAGTCTTTTTAGTTTCTTATACTCAGTCGGTCTAACATACTGAGTGCATGTGGATTGTACTCACCCCCGACTTTTGTTATCCCTTTGATACAGATCCTAGTTGTAACATCCCGCCTTAGAAAGAGCTAAATTTCAAAAGCGTTAATTTGGAAATGGCTAAATTGAGGATTTTGCAAGTTAGCCTTAAATTGTGAGTTATGGGTCAACTTTAAACGATCATAACTTTCAGTACAGGATGAGTTAGGTGGCCCATAAGGTATCAACTGAAATATCTTTGAATCATCTTTCCAACGCCACCACGTTTGCTAAAATCCGAGTTCAAATGAGGGAGATATTCCCGTTTGAGTTCAGCCTGTCCAGTTAAGGAAATTTACCCGAATTAATGAGAGGTATTTTGGTCTTTTCCTTACCCCATCATCCCAACTCGTTTTGGTTACCCAAATATGGGACTAAACTTATTGAAATCAGTTTTCATAATTCAAAATCATGCTTAGGGTTTTGAGAGGGGTTTAAGAGGAGGAAACAAGGAGGAGTTCAAGTGTTCGCCAAAGTTTTCTTGGGAATCGAGGATTTGTTTTGCCAAATTAAGGTATGTAAGTTTTCATAGTGTTGGGTTCATTCACCCACACATCAATCATGTGAATTTCATCCGTAATTTCATTCTTGAGGTTGAATGATTTAAGTTCTTGATGAGTGTTCTTGAGGTGTTGTTCTTCATTCTTGGATTATGATGTTTGGTTGAGTTCTTGAGGCGAGGATCTTGTTAATGAGCATCGTTCTTGAGGTTTTTCGAGTAGATTTCCATGTAATTGAGTTGGGTAAAAGATCTAAAAGAGTTTGGAAGAAACCATTCGATTCTAGGTGAATTAGGGCCAAAAATCGAAAAGAAAAAATTGTCAGGTTTTCAGGGCAAGGGGCTGGCGTGCCACGCCATAAGTGCGCCAGAAAGTTGGCTCTGTAGTTCAGGGGTAGGCGCCCCGCGCCACTCAGTGCGCCAGGGTCGCCTGCCCCATCATGTTTCCATCGTTCGTCTCATCTAAGTCCTTTTAAAGTGTACCTCCACTCCCTTTCTGATTTTGCTATTCTAAATCACATTTAATCATCAAGAGATCCTTCATATCATGAATCGTAAATCTTGAATTCATAATTAAAATTCAAGAAAATATTAAGAGTGGAGTTTGAGAAAGTCTTTTGAGTTATTCTGAGAAGTCTTTTACAAACTTTTAAAACTTGTTTTAAGACTTAAGTACTTGAGTATGAGGATGAGGAGAGTTGAGTTTCATTTTTTAAAATGAATATATGGGAACTAAGTATTCTCAAGAATAAATGTCTTTACATTTAAAATGAGAGAACTTCGATTTCCAAATGAATTTTTGAGGAGTTTTGAACACTATCTCTTTTAAGAGAACCCTTTTGAGTAATAATCTTAAATTTTGAGGATGAGGAAATGTTTTTAAAACATATGAGCTGAGTTATATTATCGGGAATAGTATTGAGCACCGATATAGGTACGAGTTCAAACAACTCAAAGTCCTCATAAACCATGTAGCCAACGTGGGTAGAACGGGTCATACTTTTTAGATGATTCCTTATTTATTTTTAAGCATAGCTTAGTGGCTCCACTTAGTTGAGGATTTCTTATACTCCGACAAGGTATAGGACAGTTCTGGCAGCGTGGGCGAGACATTATATCATCACATAGCTCATAGTGATGGTTGTCGATTAGAGAATCTCCCATAATAAGAGGAAAAGAGTTTTATTGTATTTTTAAAAACATTGAGTTGTTATCTACTATTTTAAACACTTTATATAAAGTGCATCTTTATTGTTGTTTTATACTGTATTGAGTTGAGGTTGAGTTGAGTGGAGATGAGGTGAGTATGTTTCATTCTTTCCAAGTTCAAGCTTCTATGCTATGTTCAATATCCCCCTTGCATGCTCGTACATTCAATGTACTGATGTCATTTGGCCTGCATCATTTCATGATACAGATACAGGTAACCAGGGTCATCAACAGGTGCACCGTTGATACCACTTGTAGTTCTAGAGTTGCTTTGGTTAGCCTCCTTGCTTCTGGAGGATTCCCATTTACTTTCATGTTTTGTTAGGATGTCGTGGGTCTTGTCCCGACATCCATCATTGTCATTAGAGGCTTCATAGATAGTAGTAGTTGAGGAGTCTTTTATGTTTCCTTTGTGATGTTTTAAAGACCGTGATTTGAACAATTATGTTCATTTGAGTATATTGAGTAAACTACTTTATTTATGATAAATTATGAGTTGAGCTTGTTTTGAGATTTTTGTTGTTGAGTAAGTGTTCCGTTGAGATTTGAGCCAGGCCAAGGTTCACTTGGGGCCAGAAATGGTTCTCGAGTGCCGGCCACACCCAGGGTGTAGGCTCGGGGTGTGACACTAGCCATGATTATCCTCGTAGCATTTGATTGGATCCAACGGATTTCTCTCTTTCAGAGTTATGGTGAGATAATGTTTTCCTGATCACTATTAGTCTCCATCTATCATTTACAGTCTTTAACTTCCCTTTCAAGACTTGAGATGTATATCAGATTTGAGAAGTGTATTAGATGGTTTTTATACTTATGCTACCAGGTTTTGGGAAATTCTTTGTTGTTTTTTATCATTTGTGGCCAGACTTCCCTTCGAGAGTCTCGAATATGTTATTTCTTTCGGCTTACACACCATTTTAAGGTTCTCGGGATATGTACCATCATGACCTCAACTTTTGGATCGTGACACATATGCTCTCCACCATAACTTCACTTCTCCCATTAGTTGAAAAGTGACAAACTCTTCCCTATATATCTCCACTGCCACCATATTATGGTACCCCTCGTGACAGTCAATGATGAATGCATAAGTGTCCTTAGACTCAGTACGGTAGAAAATAGAAGCCTTTATATTAGTGAATCTCTAGAATAGATGCTCATCCCTAGGCATCGCTGGTGTAGTCACAAGCCTCGAAAATATACCTATCTCAAAAATCTCATCCAATCGAGGAACCATCGTTGTATTATGCTAAATTATTAGATTCTGACCCACAAGAATTGTGGGGAACTGCAGGAGTAGTTCCATTACTTGCTAGATAGCCTTGTAATGTCATTACCTGAGCTATTATCTCTGAAGAAGCCGAAGCTGGTGTCATTGGCTCTCGAACCGGTACCTCGACCTCCTAAGATATGACCTTAAGAGCCTTCTGAAGTATAGAGTACTCAACCCTCATTTGCACCTACTCAGTAGTTGGAGCTCTAAACCCGACTGGGATTGTTTCTCTATCCTTAACTCTAGCTCCTCCTCTAGTCCATTCTTTATCGTGAGTCACGACAGCAACAACTATCACAGAAGCATCGTCTCTAGCCTGACCTAATTGCGTTTTAACCATATGCGAGAGACAAGAGCGAAAGAGCATCAGATACCATTTTATATCACCAGACATCAATTTGAATCAAGTCAATTTGAATCAAGTAATAGCATGACGGGAAAAAGAAGTGAGTTTTTCTAATATCAGATATCCTTTCGAAGAGGAGTATAGATGTTTTCATGTTTTTTTTACAAGACTCTACTAGACATGTTTTAATACGATAAGATCGATGAACCTAAAACTTTGATACAAACCTTATCATGACCTAAATTGATGTGTCTGACACTCATACTAACAGGTGAGCCAATACTCATCAACCTAGTTGATCCATTCATCTAACAATCCTAGCCAAAATATGGAAATACAACATAATAGAGGCTATATCTTAAATAAATAAATATGTTGAAGTCTAACTATTACAACCCATAATACAAAAGAATCATACCAAAATATCTAACTAACAAGTCTAAGAATAGAACTAACTAATAAATAAGGAGTCTCAATGTGTGGGGGAAAAAAACACCCAACAATAAGAAGACTTGCAGCAGCTCGAATGGAAGTAACTTACCCTCAAATATGGAAGCAAACTCAACAAAATTTGGGGTCTGGTAGACACCTATGGATCATAGTCTGCACTTAAAGAAAGTGTAGAAGTAGTATCAGTATAAAAACTATGTACTAGTAGGCCTGCTAGGCTGACTACTATTAGTAGAAATTATAAAATCACAATCAGAGAACATGTAGACGGGCATTTGCACATAATTAAAATGTAAGCATATTTATCACAAATTCACAAGTCCTTAGCATATTCATAACCCAACCCACAAACTTTTCACATATAAGGTAGTTCAATCATACCTAATATTTATAAGAGGATTTGCACTGCAAAAGTTGAGCAAATACTACTCTTGTAACATTAATACTCTTGTAACATCACTAGACCTTAACTGACACGTAAAATCATGAAGCACTGAACAAGATCATTTATTAATATAACTCATCAATATAAATCATTATAGGTTTGTCAAAATACAACTAGTCGATTCAATACTCTTGTCATAGTTCAATAAGGTAATTTAACACACTTTTCATAATGCAATAAGATAATTCAACATAATTGTCATAATGCAATAAGATAATTCAGTACACTTGTCATAATGCGATAAGATAAACGATATTCATATCCATTCTTCCTTGGAGTTGCATAATCAATACTATACCTCTTAAAATCATAAATCACTCTCATTTATACACACATACTAAAGGATCTTAATCTTGATCATCTAGTCAAAATCTACCGGGGACCCTAAGTGTCCATGTACCGTAATATGGTATCCAATCCCACACAAACCACTCATATGTAAGCTCACATCGGATTCAAGCCACTCATTATCTTGATAGTGATAATATATTCACTACATCTTCATATTTCATTATACTATCCTCTCTAATTACCTCCCAGGACAGCACATCAAGCATAACATAGTCACTATATCATCATTCACAATGTAACGCCCCAGAATGTTTTTGAACTAAGACTCGACCCATCCTTCATTGTGAGTAATATTTTACCAAGAAATTTAAAATTTCTTAAGTATTAAGGTCAGGTCACTAGATGTAGCACCTTGAGTTCCAAGAAGAACTAGAGAGAATTCTTTGAAGTCATTCCTAAGTTCTTCTAAGTTGTGGTCAACTTCAAATGACCATAACTCTCAGTACAGGATGAGTTAGGTGGGCTACAAGATAGCTAATGAAAATTCTTTGAATTATCTTTCCAACACCACCGAGTTTGCTAAATTTTGAGCTCGTATGAGGGAGATATGCCTTTTTGAAGTCGGGCTGTCCAAATAAGGAAAGTTACCCGAAAATATGAGGGGTATTTTGGTCTTTTTCTTACCCAATCGGATTTAAACGTTTTTAGTAAGGTTTTAGGAGTCTAAACTGATTAGAATCAGTTTCATTCATCCCCAAAGCGTTTAAGGTTTTAGAGAGAAGATTCAAGAGGAGAAAAAGTTCAAAGTTTCAAGCGTTCGTTCAAGAAATTCAAGATTTCGTCAAGAACCTAGTTCTTTGAGGTATGTAAGCTTCCATAGTGTTGAGTTTGTTCACGCACATGCCAATCATGTTATTTGCAACACAATTTCATTCTTAAAGTTGAAAGATTAGAGTTCTTGATGAGATCTTTATAAGTGTTCTTGAAGTTTCCTTATCGATTAAGTTTTGATGTAAGATTCTACTTGGGTCAACTTTAAACGACCATAGCCTTAACCTATTAAATTAAAGGTATTTGAATCTACTTTCCAACGCCACCAATTTCGCGTCAATCCAATTTCTGAGTAAAAAGTTATGACTATTTTAGTAACCTATACAATGTTGTTACGAATTTAGCCGACAGGAAAACATTAAAAAGGGTTTTTTTAATTTTTTACCTCCAAGAAAATCCTAAACGAATTTCTTGACTAATAAAAGGCCCAAAACAATCATATTTTCATCTTTTAATCCATCACTTTCTTCTCTCTCAAACCCTAGGGAAAAACCCTAAGGAAAAATCAAAGTAGAAGACTCCATTCAAGATTCTTCTTCAAGGTAAGTCTTTCTCCAAGAATTCCATTTTTTTTCAACTCAAAATCCTCCATACAACTATGAATCACTAATGAAAATCATAATTCTTGGCCATAGAGATTTCAAGAAACTAATTCAAGAATCTCAAGAAATGTTTTCTTAATCGTTTACCTTCAAGCTAGGGTTTCAAGACTTCTAATCAAGTTTTTCTTCAAGATTCTTCAAGAATCTTCAAGAACCTTGTTCTTACAGGTATGTAAGGCCATCATAGTATTGGACTAGTTTGTCCTCACGCCCTACATCTACTTCCAGATCAGTAAAAGAGTAATCTAGGATACTTTCCCTAGATTTGAGTATTCTTGAGATAAGTTGATTTTGAGTTCTTGAGTTCATGTTTCTTTTAAAAGTTCTATACCTAATTATTGAATTGCTATATTGTTATTGAGATGCTTCATATCATGAATCATAACTCTTGAATTCGTAATTTAAATTCAAGAGAGAGTTAAGAGTAGAGTTCAAGAAAGTCTTTGAGTTCAATTATGAATCATTTGAGATCAACTATCGATTTGAGCTGAGTTTTGAGGAAGTAAGTATGAAAATGAGAAGAGTCGTATACATGAGTTCTATTGTTATGTAGACCTTCGATTCGAGTCGTTCATGCCCATAAATTCCGCATGAACTCCATAATTTGAGTATCTTTGAGAGGACTAGTATCTTCAAGTTCTAACTCTTGAGTTTTGAGTTCCTAATCCTTTTTAGATTATATTCCTACTTATGGGACTACTACATGTTACCCATGAAGCCCTTGAGTGGAGTTGTTCATGCCCATAATTCTGCAAGAACCCTATGAGTCGAGCAGTCTAGAGATGAGTAGTATCATTGAGTCTTGAGTTCTGAGTATAAAGGTTCATTATTTCTACTAAGATTCCTGAGTTGAGTCGTTCATGTTCATAATTCCACATGAACCCTATGATTTGAGTTATAAATTTTAAAAAGCTTTTTAAAGCCAACACTTGAGTTCTTAAACTGAGTTTTGAGAAAGTAAAGATGAGTTTTGAGAAAAGAGTTTTCTAAAACATGATTAGTATGACAATCGAGTATGTCATCAATGTATGAGAAGTATGGTATTTAGATATACCATCAATGTTTATGCATTATGACTTCCCGAGTCATCAATGATCATATTATAATATGATTTTGAAATGTTTTTAAGAAAGAGCAGAGTTGAGTTCATTTTCTTTAAAATGATATATGGGAACTAAGTATTTCTAAGAGTAAATGTTTTCACATTTAAGATGAGAGGAAATTGCGATTTCCAAAAGAGTTTTGAGCAGTTTGAGTACCATCTCTTTTAAGAGATAGATTTTTGAGTAATTATCTCAAATCACAGAAAGAGTTATGTTTTTAAACATATGAGCTAGTATATTGTGGGAGTAGTATTGAGCACCGATATGGGGTAGAGTTAAGATAACTCACAGCCCCCATAAACCATGTAGCCAACATGGGTAGAAAGGGTCATACTTTTTAGATGATTCATTAATGCTTTTTAGCATAGACTAGTGGATCCACTTAGTTGAGAGGTTCTATACCCCGGCAAAGTATAGGACAGTTATGGCAGCGTGGGTGAGACGTTGTATCATCACATAGCTCATAGTGATGGTTGTTGGTTAGAGAAACTCCCACATTGTTATATTGTATTTTTATATATACAAACTGGGTTATTATTGTATTCTTCAATACATTGAGTTGTTATCTACTGTTTTAAAAGCTTTCCATATGTATTGCATCTTTTACTGTTGCTTTATCCTTGAGTATCATGAGTTGAGTATCTTGAGTTGAGTACCTTTGAGTTGAGTATCATATCTTTGAGTTGAGTTGAGCATCTTATTCTTGAGTTAAGTGAGTTCAGAAGAGGTAAGTATGTTTCCTTTTTATCAAGTTCAAGCCTATGTTTATGATTTAGAATTCCCCTTACATGCTCGTACATTCCACGTAATGAGCCATTTGGACTGCATCGTTTCATGATGCAGATACAGGTATTCAGGGTCATCAATAGGAACTTCATTGATACCACATGGAGTTCAAGTTAGCTATGGCGAGCCTCCTTGCTTCTGGAGGGTTCCACTTGTACTTTCAGTTATATTAGTTGCTAGGATGTCGTGGGTCTTGTCCCGACTTCTATCTTTGTCAGTTAGAGGCTTCATAGATAGATAGTAGAGTTTCAGAAGTCTGTACATTTATTTTGTTAAATGTTTTAAAGATTTGAGTTGCCTATTGTTAGCTAGTTGAACATTCTATTTTTATTCAGAGTTATTCATTTGAGTTAAAGATTTGTAATTGAGTTTCATGAATTTCATTATGTTTTAAGCTTAGTATGTTTGAGTTAGTCTTCTGCTTGTAGTCAACCAGGATGAGGGTTCGCTTGGGGACCAGCAATGGTTCTCGAGTGCCGATCACATCCAGGGTGTACGCTCGGGTCGTGACACACAACATCATCACATTATAGAGTAGTTACAAGTTCATAATTCATATTATCAATATATAATCATTTAAACAGTTTTGCATGCTAAATAAGCAGCTCTTAATTTCATCAAAACAACAACTATGTCTGAAGACCAATCAACATGCAATACAACTCACATTACATATTGGCAACTAAGAAAAATCTAACTCCAAATCGTAATTTAGCTCAACTAATGAATTAAAGCAAACAAGCTAAATTGTCAAAGTCTTACCTTTTTACAACGCCTTGGAATGCTCAAAGTCTAATATAAATAGAGTATAAGGTCACTTTAATACCCTATTTACTCAAATGGAGGTCTTGGATATTCAAATCCACGTAATTCTACCTTTTTAGAAGGTCTAACAAATAATTAACTGGTTATTTTATCAAATTGGAGATTTGCATGATCAACCCAATCCCAGTCATAGATTTTAATCCCATCAACCTCTCTTGAACAATTTGTGAGCTCAAGAACCCATTTTTATGGGGTTTCTAGATTTTCCAACATCAAAATTAAAGCCTAGACTCACAATTTCATGCTAGACGAACAAATTCGATGGAAAATAATTGAAAACCTATAAATACTTTATATTTACATTCTTCCCCAACAATTATAACCCTAGGGTGTAACCCACAAATTTCTACGAAGAACTTATCCTTCGATTCTATGCAGAAAATAAATTATGGAAGGAAAAGGTGGATTAGAGTCACTTACCTCAGAGGAAAAAGCCATAAGTCTTGAAAGAATCACTCTTGGGGTCCTCTGATGGAATATTCTAAGTCATAAACAAGACTTGAGTAAGAAACTTACTTAAACACGAAAATAAGCATCCCAACCTTTTCTATAGTGAAGTTTTTTTTTTATAGCGGACCAACCCTTCATTATATCGAAACATTGCAGCTTCATTGTCTTCGGTATAGCGAACTTATCACGACTCAACCCACCGGGCTGTGTGAGCACCTACTCTAACACTTAGATAGGAGAATCCTTACCACCCAATTTGGATTAAAACATTCTGAAAATAAATAATTTACTACGAAAGGCTCATTAAAACATCATAACTTTACGGAAACAAACTTTCATAAACCTTTTAGGGAAAATGCGTAAAGTACCCCCCAACCTATGCCCGAAATCCCAAAGACACACTTATACTATACTAAGGTCCTATTACCCCCCCGAACTTATTTTATAAATAATTTTCTACCCCTTTTCGGCCTACGTGGCACTATCCTTGAAAAAATTATCAACACGTGCTGGGCCCACAAGAT
This sequence comes from Solanum lignicaule, assembly GCA_029582545.1. Classification (NCBI taxonomy): domain Eukaryota; kingdom Viridiplantae; phylum Streptophyta; class Magnoliopsida; order Solanales; family Solanaceae; genus Solanum; species Solanum lignicaule. The sequence continues at coordinate 63,680 of JAJOOF010005437.1, forward strand.
AGTGCCACGTAGGCCG
>JAJOOF010005438.1:0-23089 GCA_029582545.1 Solanum lignicaule
AATCAACCCCTTAAGCCCTTAAACAACACTCCAAACTTCAACGACAAGACCCTTACAACTCACTAGTTCAAACGACTAGTTTCCGGACGTCACTGTCATTTCTCATCATTTCATCAAGTTCTCAACTCCAAACTCACATGTGAGGCTCTAGTTTCACTAGTTCGTTTTTAGGGTCGTTACAGCGAAATGGTGCACGGACCATAGAAACATCCGTAAAATGGGAACTTCAGAAATCATGCAACTTAGTTTCACGGATAAGTGCGCGGACCGTCCTATGTTCTACAGACCGTGGAAGGGTCTGTAGAGTGAAACTTTGGATCTCATAACTTTTCCCTTCTGGATTTACAGACCACTTCACCGACTGTAGAAGGTTATTCGGTCCGTGGACTGCCCCTAAAAGCCATCCGACAGATTTTAGTCAGGGTTATTTTAGTTTTTTTTCACTCTTTTAATTCCTATACTAGGTTGGTTGACCTACTCTAAATGAGTATAATTGATTCCTAAGATTCCTAACCACCCAATTCCCTCGCATTCTCTAAAAATCTATTTTTTCTCTCCAAAGTTTCTCTCCCAAGGCAAGATCAAGGTTCCAAAGCTTTAAGTATCCTCTTCCAAATTCATATAAGTTTTAATAAAGGTATGTTGGAACTTCATCAGTGAGTCCTTCTTCACCCATTGAGTCCAAAAGAAACCTCAATTTCATAATTTATGATCTCTCTAAATTCTAGGTTTTCATGGTTTCTTATGAGTTTTTATTAAATTTTAGTTTGATCTTCATGATTGATCTCATTATGCATGATTTGATTATAATTCAATGATTTCAATGATATTTTGTCTCAAATAGACATTAGCTAGTGGATCCATCTTAGCTCAGATTTTATGGTCCTTATCTAAGCAAATAGGACACTCTTTTTTCGATGTGGGAGCAGTATAGTGAAGTTCATATCGTTGCTCACATGGTTTATATCGGTTAACAATATATTCCACATATGATGTGAATTTTAAAATATTGCATGACCTTGTACTATGTTTTCATAATCACATCATCAATTTTCATGTTATGTTTACTTGGTCATTGCATTAACATGTTTTACAGACTTATCACGTTATCATGTCATGTTTATGCATTTACCTCATATGTAGTGCATTTTAAGTATTGATCGCATACTTTTCTGCCTATATTGTTTTATAATATAGGTCCTGATGCACATCCTTCACGGTTAGTACAAGATTCTATCAACTTACACTATTTTTGGTGAGTCCTCATGGTTCGAGGACATATTTGAGTCCTAAAATATGAATTTAAATGCTGAAATTGATGACATTTACAAAATGAAGAGAAAGTTCAAAATTTTGTTATAGGAAAATATATTGAGAATTACAAAATTATTAGCGCTAAAATAATAAAATACTTGATCAAATTCAAAATTATTATTATAACTAGAAAAGTTACAGATACTGAAATACATCAACTTCTGACTAATTTTATTTGTTATTTTAACAAACACACATAAATAAGTATGAATCAATTTGATCAATTTAACAAATTTATGTTATATTTGACCAATTTAGACAAACAAATCTGGTATGAATTATTTGTAAATATTTCTTTAGGGAGTCGTTGTTTTGTTTTGTATTGTTTTTTTTCTTTTTGATTTTCCACTCAGTATCTGAAGCCCAAATTCAGTGGCGTACGCAGAATTTTTTCTAAGCGGTGTCACCATTAAAGGGACAAGAATGGCTCAAGAAGAAAATCAATGAAGGTTTTGCTTTAGGCCTCCAAAAATTTGAGGCAACTTTATGAAAAAATATTTTTCTTAAAAATAATCTTTTTTGATTAATTTAAAAAAAATAAAAAATTGTCTACCCTTTTAATTAATATATTTAAATTTTAAATTAAATCATTCACTTCTTCATTTTATTAAATAAAGTTTTACAACATTATTCAACATGAAATTGCATTGCAAATAAATGATTAACATCTTTAAAAATAAAATAAAAAAAGGGAACATATGACCTTGTTGGAATGGACCTTGTTGAAGATATGATCTCCCTATTGCATCATGATATATTTTCAAATAGGTAATATTTTCATCAATCGGCAATGAACTTAAATCAATTCCTTCACTTCGTAGATATTTTTTTTTGACTCATTAGCTTGTTATTCCAAGTCAGTTGAAGCTTGAGTCGTTAAAATTGGCTTTGAATGATTGTAACTTTTTTTAGAATAATACTTCTCTATTAAATTTAGACTTATATGATGTAATCTGCATATTAGTAATTGAGTAATACCTCTCTATTAAATTTAGACTAATTTAGACTTATATGATGTAATCTGCACATTAGTAATTGAGGATCAAATAATAGAGGGCGGACAATTGTAATCAATTTAATGAATTCTAAATTATTTCATTGTAACAAGCAAATAGTAAAAAATAAAATTATTATTATGAAAACAAATAAAAATAAAAATTCAAGCACATAATAAAAAAAATAGAATAGCAAAAAAAATACTAACATGATGTGGAGATTCGAGATGCCAAATAGCAATGATTGATGAACAAGAACGAGAGAAAATTGAACCAACTCACAAGTCACAAATATACAAATACAAGGATGTAAGGAGTCTAACACTATTTTTATTTAACTATAATTCTAATTGATAAAGGACTCAAAGATTTTTGAATTTTATTTTAATTCTAAAAAAAAAAAAGTGTTAGAATTTGAATGAATTAGAGTGGGTCGGTAGGTTTTTAATGAAGGGGGCCTATTGTTTTGAATTTAAAACAAAAAATTAATAAATTTAAGAAAAGAATAAAAGAAAACGTGAAAAAAACAAAAAAAAAATGAATAAAAACGGAGAAAAAGGAAACACCTCGTAAGGAATCGAACACGAGATGTTGCACCATACCTACAACGCTTGTGCCATCTAAGTTGGGAACATTCTATTACAAGCAGTGTCCTTTCAACTTTTTTAGCGTTTATTTTTATTTTATTTTTTTACATAGGTATATTCCAAAAAAAATTGGGACGAAGTCGTGTCACGTGACACCCCTTAGGTATCTGTAAATCTGCCCCTGCCCACATTGGAGCTCGTGACTAAATTCAGATCGCGCGCTGCATGGCTTATTTGGGGTGGGGCTCGCAACAAATTTTTTCCATACTCAATCTTCAACCTGAGATCTCTGGTTAATGGTGAAGCAGTCTATGTTAGCGTTTAGGGGTGTTCACAGTTTGGATAAAAACCGATCCAAACCAAAAAATCGAACCAAATCAATAAAATAGAACCGATTTTATTTGGGTTTGGTTTGGTTTGGTTTTAGATTTTTGAAAACCAATAGTATTTGGTTTGGTTATGGTTTTATTCGATAAAACCGAAGAAATAACCAAACCGAACCGATGAATTATATACATACTTAATATATTGTTTTTGTAAACAACTTTAAAAATCTTGCATATATTTTCATTAAAATTTCTTTATAATTTAGATATTGAAAGCAAAAATATCCAAGATGAAAACATTTATCTTATTGATTTCATGTATATAAGTGTCTATAACAATTCTTTGTGGATCTGAAAATGTTATTGTCTCTTCCTTCTAGGCCAATATAGTGAATTTTAAAATTTTATTGATAGTAAATTTAGTGATTGAAAGTTCAGTAATTTAAGTCATTCTAATTATTTTTCGTTTTGAATGGATTGTTGTCACTTTTTTCATATTTTGAATGAATTGTTTCTTTTATTTTTGTGTATGGTTAATAACCGAACCAAACCAAACCCAAACCGATAACCACCAAACCCATAAATGAATATTATATTTGGTTTAGTTTGGTTTTGATAATTTTAAAACCGATTAAGTTGGTTTGGTTTTGATTTTGACCAATAACTGATCCAAACCGACTCGTGAACATCCCTATTAGCGTTGTTTTGTATTGTTGGTGTTACTAAATACGGTTCCACAAATTGAAATATTGAAATTGGGGGTGCAAAAGAATATTCTTCAAGTCATTGATGAAACCATTTGGTTGGCTTCTTCGTTGTCTTTATCTAACTTTCATTTTTGAGTGCTTTCTTTGTTCTCTTATTTGGGAACCCCAAAATAACTCGTGTTCCCATTTTACTCACACGCAAATGAGGAAGGAGCAGAATTCACAACACCTCGTATTCCCAAATCTTGGATTATAACTTTGAAATCTGAATCTTGATTTGAAACTCACGAAATTAGAGAGAATATGAATACGATGACAGCTACCATGACAACCTCTGCAACAACGACAACAACGGTCTCTGTCGGGTCATCTTCATTTTTCACTAATTATCCACTTATGTCTGCTCTTATTGCCTTTGCTCTTGCCCAATCCACCAAGCTCTTCACTTCATGGTATCCTTCCTCCCTCCCTCTCTTTTTTTGAAAGATGGCATTTGTTCACTATGATTCAGATTGTTAGCTTATGCTTTAGGACCTTATTTGGCATTTAGATGAGGATCTTGACATTTAACAGCTGCTACAAGGCAAGTTTGGATCTTATATACATAAATGCAATTGACAAAAATATTAAGAATCTATATTATAAATAATAGCATCACACCCACTTATCTCAAAATAGATAATCCCTATCATAGGATGATAAAAAAAAAAGTCACACTAAAGATGAGTGTTAGAGACTTGACAAAGGTGATAAGATAGGACAGTAAATGCCCAAGCCGGAGGCAGAGGAGAATAGAATGAAGTGAAGATTTATGCTACTCGTCAAGAGCTTGGTTAAGTATCTAAGAACATATTTTTTTCTGGTTGGATCTGAATTTGCTCTGTAATTTTGTACTTTCTGTCTCTTCCACGTTATTGTCTGGGTTCATTTGATGAATTGATTAGTTAGTTTTGTTTAAAACCACTATTACAAATTCAAATACTCAAATTCTCTGTCCATGTGTGTATTTGGCACAATAGAAGTATTCTGCTAATGAAAAGTTAACTGTCACATGGGTATTTTTCATTATTATTGGCATTTCAAATGTATATCCTGTCTTAACAAAGGTGCGCTTAAGCCCTAAAGCGAGGCTCAAAATGTGTTGAGTCGTCATCAAGGTTCTAAGGCATAATTTTCCTTGCTAATGAATATCTTCTTAAGAGACAACACTAAACAACAATTGATATTTCATTATATCGTAATTATTTTTCAATTTCTTTGTTCATATATTTGTCATTCATGCTAATAAATTATTACTCTTCGACTAAACATAAATTTATATTTGTATTTTTTCTTCCTTTATGCCTTTTTTCATTAAAGCCAACACTTTATTTGCGCTTAAAGCCCCAACGGACCTTTAGAGATTTTTTGTGCTTTTTGCTTTTGATAACATTGTGTACATCCACATCTCTGCTTACTGTTATCTGTTTATATTACAAATGGATTCCATGATTTAGTCAGAGATCAGGCATTTTGAATGTGACATTGAAAAAGAATTTCCTACAGGTACAAGGAAAGACGATGGGATCTTAAGCAACTTGTTGGATCTGGTGGAATGCCATCATCCCATTCATCAACTGTAACTGCTCTAGCTGTGGCTGTTGGTTTGCAGGAGGGCTTTTGGGGAGCACTCTTTGCTTGTGCATTAGTTTTAGCGTGTGTGGTATATCTCTCTCTCTCTCAATTATATGTATATCTATTGAACTTCGACCACTTCGACGTATAAACTTTTTTTTTATATGAAGTGACGTATCATTAAAGAGCATCAAGCAGATGCAGAATTACTGGATAAACAACACTTATTGCACTGTTACAAAGAATACAGTTCTCAGCTTGTACATGCCTAATCACTAGAACTCAAATGTTAATAATTCGTGCCTGTAAGATTTGTAATTGCTTAATCTCAGAAAACTCAAATTTTATGTAGTAGTGCCTTCAAGAGTTGTTACTCATTTATTGGTTTGGTTATTTATGCACAACCTATCACCTCAGGTTGCTAGGGATATTGTACAGTCTTACAATAGAGGGATCTTTCATGTAACTAGTTATATAGGATTATGGTGTGGTCTGGTTTAATTTTTGAATGTGAATATGACATTGTTTCCTGTGTTAGTCACAATAATTTTACCTAACCTTATAACTATCAAAGACTTTTTTAAGATTAACTATTGAATCCAACATGTTTTTTTTCTAAACTGGTACATTTGTATTGATATTAGTACTTAGGTAGTACTGAATTAACCATATTTACAACAGAGGAAGGTAAAACAAAACAAACAAAAAATACTTCCAAAGAAACTGATTCTAACTCTAAATGGACCCTAAAACATCTAGAATTGACTCAGTCTCATTAGAGTAAACATTTGTACATCACAAATAGAAGAACAAAATGCATTTAAGTTTAATCTCCTACACATTGTTGCTCCTGTTACCAAAACAATTGTCCTTCTTCTCTGTCCATATAGTCCACTAAATGCAGGCAGAAATAATCCTCCATCTGTCTCTGTTTCTAGCTCCAAATCCAACTTCCTCCCAACTGAAAAGAGTATCATCAATCTGACTCAGCATTATCCATGAGATGCCTTTGAGATTAAGGAAAATTTTCCCCAGTTGGTCAGTGACTTTACAATGTAGGAAGAGATGTCTAACTGTCTCAGCATCCTTTCCACATAAAGGACATATGTTGCATAGTGGAATTCCCCTCTTTGTTTGAAACAACCTCATTAACTAGAAGCCAAGTGAAACATGCCACTTTGTGTGGCACTTTCGCTTTCCAAATGTGCTTCCAAGGCCACTTAATAATTTGAGCTCCAGTTTGGTTTGTCAGCTTGCATCCCTCTTCCACCTTATATATGCCTTTTCTATGCCGATTCCACCATATGCAATCCTCTCCTCTTTGTAGTCCTTGAAAGTTCTCCAAAAACTTGTACAATTCAGTCACTCTTGAAATTTTCCAATCATTTAAATGTCTAAGGACCAAATCCCAGCCTTGTTATATCCACATTTCAGCAATTGTCTTGTGTAGATGTTGAGCCAAAGTAACGATGTTAGGAAATAAGCCTTGTAAACTATCATGACTTATCCATTTGTCTAACCAAAAAAGAGTCTTGTTACCGTTGTGTACCTCGTTAATATATTGATTTTTAAGGAATGGCCAGAAGAGCCTGATGGATCTCCAAAGACTAACACCATAAGGGGCAGTGACTTCTTTACTTACCCAATTGTGCAGCTTTCCATACTTGTTTTTGATGACATTGCACCATAAAGCTTGAGCCTCCTGTGGGTATCTCCATATCCATTTCACCTTAACAGCTTTGCTCTGGTTCTTAAGGTTCTTGATGTTTAATCCACCTAATCTTTTGCTTCTGATAATATTCTTCCATTTACCAGGTGGTAGCTTTCCTTCTTCTCCTGATTTTATCCAACCTTGAACCACTGTCCGAGGTATATGGAATAGGGACAACATGTAAGTTGGTAGAGCATCTAAGACAGTTTATCAAAGTTAGTTTACCTCTTAGTGGCAAATACTGTGATCTCCATCTGGACAATTTCTTCTCACATTTCTCCAAAACTAGATTCGAGATATCTATGGATCTTGACTTTGCTCACAAAGGCATGGCAAGATATATGGATGTCAATGTGCCCACCACTCCTCCTAGAATCTGTTGTAGGTGCTTAATATTGGGGACCAAATTAATTGGGAAAAGGTGACTCTTATTCCAGTTTGTATGTAGAGTAGCCCAGAAATGGCTTAAGAATAAACCAATATCAACCTCAGTATTAATCACTGTTCCTTCTCAACACCACAAAAATGAGGTGCCATCAGCATATTGAAGATGAGTGATCTCTAAAGTGCTCTCACTGTCTTTGGCAACTTCAAACCCCTAGATCCTTCCTCCTCCTATCTTAGCAATATTTAACATATTGTTTATGCCTTCCATTGCTATGATAAACAGAAAAGGGGATAAAGGATCCCCTTGTCTAATCCCTTTTTGTGCACTAAAAAAACCTTTTGGAGCCTTATTAATAAGGACATGGAGTTCACAATAGAGTCGTAGAATTTAATCCAGTTGATCCACTTCTCACCAAAACCCATTTGTCTCAACAGACTAAGAAGGAACCCCCGGTTGACACAATCATAAGCTTTCTCAATATCAAGTTTGCATAAAATGTCATGTTTTCCTTGCGTCATTATGGAGTCAATTGCTTTTTTCCGCTTTCTAAGGAATGTCAAGCCTGTCTGTTTATGAATCCTCTGTTCATGAATCGGATGTGCGACCTTAACTATAGCTTCACAGTGACAACCTTAATCGAATGTGTAGGATAGGTGGGAGGTGGTGACACACAAGGAACAATCCTGAAAGACCACTCTTTCGTCTAAGGATGCCTAACCGCCGCACATCAATCAGTTTGATAATGATCGAGTGACATTGCTTCTTCGGCCTGAACTGAGGGATCCCTCAAATATGAGTTCTTGTTTACTACGGATAGGTTTCCTTTGTTTTTCTACAAGGTTTTTTCTAAGAATATCGTATTTAGTGTATATAGTATAAGCTCATGAGCTTGGTCTTACTTCACCGTTGAGAAAGGAAAGAAAACTTCCATCTCCAAGTTTAACTCAGACGTAGCTCCCTTCTTTTTTGGGGGTGTGAAGTAGTGTCAAACCAAAATACCCAACAAGCATTAGCTCTCCCTGAAAAGGAGGTGATCCAGTCGCATCTTCCCGTACGGCTACCTTCTATCGATGTAGTTCCAAGTCTTCGATGTCCCTCGGAGACTAGCAAGAATTTGTACTAACAGAGTAGTAGAATTGGATTGATGATGAGCGGGAGACAAACAAAAAAGGAGGAAAGACCACTCAATAAATGAAATTGCCGAAAGATTTTCCTTTGAACTGTTTGAAAGTTATCCAACTTGAGTTATGAGAGTATGAATGGTTTGTGCAATGTCTTAATCAAATGCCTAGTGGCATGATCAAAGCTGATGATCGTAAGCTAGAAATTGCCGAAAGATTTTCCTTTGAACTGTTTGAAAGTTATCCAACTTGAGTTATGAGAGTACGAATGGTTTGTGCAATGTCTTAATCAAATGCCTAGTGGCATGATCAAAGCCGATGATCGTAAGCTATGTCTTCATTAGCTATCAACACTACATCCATTATCTGTCCTCCTTTAATGAAAGCCATTTGTTGTTTGTCCATCAATTTTTCCACCACCCTCTTCTATCTCTCTGTCAGGACCTTAGAGATCAGGTTGTAAAAGTTCCCAATCAAATTAATAGATTTAAAGTCTGAGCTCTGTTCCCCTGCCTTCTTGGGGTTCAGGGCAATGTACTTTTCAAATATTTCATTTGAATGAAAATTGTAAAAAGTCTCCATTTTATCTTTCTTTAGAACCTCCCAACATTTTAAATAGAACTTCATTGTATAACCATCAAGGCAAGGGGGTTTGTCGGTAGCACACATCTTCAAATATTCGAAAACCTCTTGTTCTTCAAACTTAACTTGTAATGCCTCTTTTAAATCTGTGATTGTTGGGTGGTTGCTAATATTTTAAGTGGGTCTCCATTCTTCAGTGTACAACTTCTTGTAGAAAAAATGATCTCCTCTTTGATTCTGTTAGGCTCAACTATAGTCTCTTCATGTACTACAATTTGGTCAATGTGATTATATTCCTTGTGAGGATTAGCAGTCTAGCGAAAACATTTGGTGTTTCTGTTCCCCTCCTGGAGTGATAAAGCCCTTGGCTCTGTCTCCAGGGTTCTTCTTCATTCTTCAGACATCCTTCATATATTCCATGAACAAATTGGCTTTCTTAGCAATTTCCTCCTCTGTTAATGTTCTATTCTCCAAACAAGAGTCTAGTTCAGCCATCTGGCTAATCAATTTATTCTTTTGAAGCTTGTGATTCCCTTGCTCATTCCTGCTCCATTCTTTTAGCTTTCCTTTGAGAGCTTTTAAATTACATACTAGAATGTAATCAAGTTTCCCAGAAAAATGCAAAATCACTCCACCAATTAATAACTCTATCAGCAAAACCTTTTGCGTTTAACCACCAATTTTTAAATGTCCACAGAAGAGAGCAATTGGAACATGTTCTTAAATCACTCTCTGTAAAGTAGATTGCTGAACTGATTATTCCATTCTGTGGAAACAATAGCCTGTTTATTCTAGGGGCAGTGTTATGATTGCCTCCTTTAAAAAAAGTGTAAGAAGCACCATCTTACCATAAATCAATGAACTTCATATTCTCTATATAGTCTGAAGCTTCCCCCATAACTGAATTCTCCTAATGCAGCCCCTTTTCTCGGAGAGGAATCTACACACATTAAAGTCACCACAAATAACCCAATGTCCCTCCATGAGACCTTTGACATCAGCTAATTCCTCACATACCGATCTTCTTTCCAATTTGCTATTATAGGAGCATAAACACCAGTCAAGACATTCAAAATCACATAACTGGGCCTTGAAATTACAAGATAATGTGTAAGCTCCAATCTGTAAGATCTCCCCTTTCCATACTGCAGAGTCCGAACGTAAAATAATTCCACCTTTGGTTCCACTAGCTTCAAGACATACCAATCTTTTTGTTCCCATGTTGTTGTTTTTTAGGAAACCGTTGTTACACTTAGAGTTGGTCAAGATGCATCTTTTTTCAAAAAGTTCACAATTTTTTTTTTCAAAAGTAACCTTTTATCTTATTTTCTTACACATCTTATATTGTTAGGAAGGTGGGATAAAAATAATACTTCGATTGTTTTGATAGCAAGGATAACCACAAGAAGATTTATCAAACATTAGATCCCATTGGTTCCTGAAAGTAAGAAAAGATCCTACTTTACCATTCTCAAAAAAAAAAAAAAGTAAGAAAAGATCCTTCTTATGTATTGTCCGGCTTTTGGGTAAAGTTGTCCTCTTTCATGATTATCTAATACTGTTCCCCAATAAAGTAACTGAGCATTTTGTCTTCTGTTGTATTCTGGTAACCAAGAGATCTCTAATGTCGTAAATTCTTGTGGCAGGTCATGTATGATGCCACAGGTGTAAGATTACATGCTGGACGTCAGGCAGAGGTGTGATTCTCGTGTTGATTTTGCTATTTGGATATCTGCTTTGATATTGAAGCATGTCTATCAACTTACATGCATGCTGCTTGCTTAGATTTGTCTTCAGGAATTTTCAAGCAGAGACATTATATCCTTTCAGTACTTTAGAATAGCAGTATAATCAATTGCACAGAAATTTCAGTAAACATATACCAACATTCTTCTGTTCTTTCTTTTTCCAGGTCCTGAATCAAATTTTGTACGAACTTCCTTCTGAACATCCTCTTGCAGATAGCAGACCATTACGAGAACTCCTTGGTCACACTCCTCCTCAGGTTTCTTTTTTTGACTTTACTTAAAAATACTTGTAGATTGGCTTTTATCCTAATTCACCGTAAAAGGCTTTCTGAAATTTAACTCCCTCCCCCACCCCATTTCGCCATGTTGACAAGTTTCTTTTCTGTCTTGTTTCTTTGTTTTCTTTGCCTTATTTCTTTCTGTCTGGGAATTTCAATTTTACCTTCTAAATATAATTAATTTAATTACTTGATCATTTTCTTTTTTGAGGGGTGGAGGGTCAGGGAGCACATGAATGATAATGGTGTACATGTGTGTGTGTATGCAGTGTGTCCTTGTGAAAAATCTTCTTGTAGTCATTTAAAATTTATTAAATATAAATTTATAAAATGATTCGGATTATATTAAATTTACGAATATATTAGTTCAAATAAATATTATGGATTAATATAATTGAGTTAATTATTTAAATCTAATAAATATAGATTTAATTAAAGCCCGCTCCTAAAGTCCATATGTCATGTCACTTAAATCTGATTGGCCGAAGGGAGTCCTCTTCCAATCACAACTCCTCTATTTTAAAACTATAAATAGGGGTCCTCATAATTCAGAATTTGTGGACAGTAAAATTCGCGTCAAGAAAACAATAATCAAGAATGGAAAATTATAGCAACAATCATAATTATTATTTCAAGGTGCACTTGGAGATTCAAGAACAAGCTTTAAAGCCCTTAAATTTATATATATATTTTTTTTATGACAAGGGAAACCCGCAGCCGCTACCCTTTTGGGTGAGCACAAGGTAACCCCTACTCCTACGCAATAGCTCGCAAACCACATAGGAGAGGTAACCCGCACTAGGCAAGCCCGGTGCGACGAGCTCGACCCAGAAGGCAAACCCCTTGCTTTCGCTGGCAAGGGGTTTTGAACTTGAGACCTCCAACATGGAAGTCTCAAGCCCAAACCACTGGGCCACCCCGAAGGGGCCCTTGAATTTATATTTGAAAAGGCGAATTCAGAAGAATCATAGAGATTGTTACACTCGTACTTTGAAATAATAAATACGATTGTTGCTATAATTTTCCGTTCTTGATTATTGTTTTCTCGACGCGAATTTTACTGTCCATAAATTCTGGCACACCCAGTGGGACACTCTCTACCTCTCATCTCAACTTTTCAAGCATCAAAGAATATCAAAATGACTTGCACTATAGAAGAACGACTAGCAAGCTTGACTAAAGCAATTGAAGGCTTGACAAAGTGTGCTCACGAACAAGATTCTAAACTTTCCAAGCTAACAAATAAGATGGATAACATGATCGAAAGAAGATCGAGTCGAGAATCTTTGCAGCTTCCTAGAATTAGAGACGAAAGAGAGTTGCATAAAGCAAACAAAGATCAAAGAGATTCATCTCTCCGCTGGATGTGTGATTCCCATTGATCAATTGAAGGACTTTATCGAAGACAAATCTGAGTCTCCATCCAAATTTTCTCCCACATATGCAAAGCCATATACACAAAGAATTGATAACTTGAAAACGCCTGAGGGCTATCAACCTCCTAAGCTTCAACAATTTGATGGCAAAGGAAATCCCAAACAACATATAGCGCACTTTATCGAGACTTGCAATGATGCTGGGACGTATGGTGATTATTTCGTTAAAGAGTTCGTCCGATCTCTCAAAGAAAATGCCTTTGATTGGTACACAGATCTCGAACCAAATTCTATAGATTGTTGGGAGCGGTTAGAGCAAGAGTTCCTCAATCGTTTCTATAGCACGACACGTGTCGTTAGTATGATTGAACTTACAAAGGCTCGTCAAAGTGAGGATGCGCAAGTTGTTGACTTTATCAATCGCTGGAGAAGTTTGAGCCTTAACTGCAAAGATTGCCTTAGTGAAACTTCTAGCATTGAATTGTGCATCCAAGGCATGAATTGGGGTCTTCACTACATCTTGCAAAGATTAAAGCCCAATACATTCGAAGAGTTGGCAACTCGTGCACATGACATGGAATTAAGCATGACTTTAAGAGAAGATCGACGATCTCATGTCTATGAACCTCATGAATATAAAGATATAGAAGAACTACAAAGTGGGGGGCAAGTTTGCATTTGAAGATGACATTGAAGAGTCAATGTATATCTAGACGCTCATTAACGCATGAGGTTAAACTGCAAGTTACAACGCTCCTTAACGCATGAGCTTAAACTACAAGTTACAACGCTCCTTAAATCGCATGAGCCTAAACTGTAAGTTACAATGTTTTTCATCGCATAAGCCTAAACTGCAAGCTATAATGCTCCTAGACGCACGAGCATAAACTATATGTCGCAAAGCTCTTCAAATTTGAGTTAAATCTTCAAATTAAAATGCTCCTTGAGACACGAGTCTAAACTGTATATCATAAAGTTCTTTAAATTTGAGCTAAATCTTCAAGTTAAAATGCTCCTCGAGACACAAGCTTAAACTATATGTCATAAAGCTCCTCAAATGTGAGTTAAATCTTTAAGTTGAAATGCTCCTTAAAACACAAGCTTAAAGTGTATGTCACAAAGCTGTTCAAATTAGAGTTACATATTCAAGTTGAAATGCTCCTTAAGGTACAAGCCGAAACTGCACGTCACTCCTGGCTCGCAAGAGTATAAATTGTGTACGATACACCAAAAAAAAAAACACTCTCCCAGAACTACGTTATGACTTGATCCTCTTCACTGAGGTACGTTGGCGCTTGGAACCATATTCTAAGTTCAGTTGCATGAGTGTCAAAAAACCACATGTTCCCCCTTGATTTGTCACATGAAAGTTAAATCTATGAGTAATCTTTCATAAAACTTCAGACTTGCACCAAATGGTGGTGACTCAATGGAGGCAAACCCCTATGAATAAAAGTTGTTTCAAGATGAAGTCTTCGAAAATCTCCAAGTATGCAAGTTGAAATCTTCAAATTCTCCAAGTACACAAGTTGAAGTATTAAAATCTTCCAATTCTACAAGTTAAAGTCTTCAAATTCTTCAAGCCTAGTCATTGAAAGATAAAATATCTCGACAAGACTTGAAGAAGGGGCATTTGTAGTCATTTAAAATTTATTAAATATAAATTTATAAAATGATTCGGATTATATTAAATTTATGAATATATTAGTTCAAATAAATATTATGGATTAATATAATTGAGTTAATTATTTAAATCTAATAAATATATATTTAATTAAAGCCTGCTCCATTAAGCCCATATGTCATGTCACTTAAATCTGATTGGCCGAAGGGAGTCCTCTTCCAATCACAATTCCTCTATTTTAAAACTATAAATAGGGGTCCTCATAATTCAGAAAAGAGACAGAAATTTCTAAACAAGAAGCTAGAGAAAATCCGTGGTACAAACGCCATAAAATTCTCTATAATGCTACAAGTTTAAGAATTCAAGCATTCAAGTTCAAGAACGATCAAGATCAAGACCATCGGATTCAAAAACAAGCTCGAAGCCCTTGAATTCAAGTAAAAGTCAAGATCAAGAAAAAGTTCAAGTTCAAGTTCATCGGAGATTCAAGAACAAGCTTTAAAGCCCTTGAATTTATATTTGAAAAGGCGAATTCAGAAAAATCATAGAGATTGTAACACTCGCACTTTGATATAATAAATATGATTGTTGCTATAATTTTTCGTTCTTGATTGTTGTTTTCTCGACGCGAATTTTACTGTCCACACTTCTCCACAGCTCGGAATCCTTCACAGGAAATTAACTATGGGATACTACCTAATCTTTCCAACAGTTGATCATCATTTACTTTTGACCTTTCTCTTCTTGCTCTAAAAATAAGTTGTATGAAATAACCAGTGGCAAAGTAAAAAAATTTGTTAAGGGTGTCCAAGATTTATTGTATATGCATGAAAATAATCTGTGATCGATATATTTCGTACAATTTTCTATATAATTTTTGAAAGAAGGGTGTCCGATTGGCCACCCTGGGCTACATGTTGCCACGCCACTGGAAATAACCTTACAAAAAATGTTTTGTGGAATAATGCTAATGTTAAAAGTAATGTCTTGTGGAATAATGCTGATGGAAAAAATTGTTAGTCAACAACCTAATGTTACCTATCCTGCATAAGATGCAATTCCAAGTGCGAACTTCACAATGTCATATTAGTGGACATCTACATGTATGCTTAATGTTTCCGACATATCACATGATAAACTGTAACAACTTCAAAGAGTGAATTCTACAGCTTTCAACTGCAGGTTGTAGCCGGTGGATTATTGGGATTGACGACTGCAACGGCTATTCATTTTATCACAGGCTCAGGACATCAAGCATGACATTAAAGAAGTGGTTGCTTACTATGTTACAGTTTGTGAAATATGATATATGTGATATCAGGCCAAAAGTTGCAGATATCTCATTTCACCTCTGAATTGTGCTGGATGGTATTGACTGCAGAGATGTACTAATATTTCAGATACCTCATTGCCTCCTAACAGGTTCAGAATTGCTAATATTCATTTAGAAGTTTATACACTTCATACATAATGTAGATAATTATTAGCTACAATGAACTGCAACCTGTAAGTTAAGCTGCACACTTTTCAGAAAATTAGTTACAGTGTGTTAAATGTTTCTGTATTACCTCAATTACTCACAACTTCTTCACTTGTCCAATTAATTTGGTAAACTACTTTCTTCCAGTTCCTATATACAGACTAGACGAATACTGCCCGTGCACGCACGCACAGACCCAATATTTATCTATATATATATTTGTGTGAAAAATAAAAATGTTATTTAAAAGTAGTGGTAACTCAAGCATATTGTGCAAATCATTCATTTATATACACGTTATTTATATTTATACATTAATACATGAAACATGCTTAAATTATTGCCACATATATTTGTGATTGCAATGTCCACATGTATACATAGATTATTTTGTGATTGGGGTCCTCGAAATTAAAAGCTGTTAGGAAATACTCATTCATCTGGTTATATTCCAACTTAGGAAAATTATGCTCCGAAGCTAAAGCAAGTTGGGTCAAGGGAAACAACTTCCTCCCTCGTGACTTTTATTGGTTTCACTAGAGAATTTATCCGCGCTTCGCGTTGTTAAAAAAATGATATGATGTCAATAGTTTTATTAAAATATGATATAGATAGAAGAAATATTTATAATATGTGCATATATATCATATATATCCCGATGTATAAGTGATTTCACAAAGAAAAATGTTTGGTCGATAGTTATATGACTTCCAACAATAAGTTGTTATTTTGGATCAATTTTTTTTTATAAATTTACAATAATAATAAAAATTCGTGTAAGAAAATTGTGGAGAGAATATAAATAAATAAATAATGCAATATCATTCTTATAATCTTAATTATTAAGAAAAAGAGGAAAAAATATGAAATTAATGCACAATTTTTCAAAGTCTAATGTGATCATTTCTAAAAATTATTATAATGTCTTAATTTATAGACATTTAGATTTTTACAATAAAGAATAAAAATGAATGCAGGAATAGTCATTAACACAATTTTTTTAATTATAATAATAATAACAACAACAATAATAAATAGAATTATAGTGAAATTAAATAAATAAACAAATAGGATTCTTGGACAAAGAGAGGTGTCGATTTTATTCAACTCATTGTTGTTGTTTTTCCTCTTATTTTTCATCATTACTTATTTAAATAATATATAAAAATAAATATTCATATTTTTAATTTTGCCTTTATCCTTTATTGTAGTATTTGTTTTATATTTTATTAATTTTTTTCTTTTTTTTCTCTTTTCCTTCTATCCTACTTAATAATAATTTTTTTATAGTAATAAAATCACATTTTTCTTAGGATGTTAATCATAAGAAACATAAATGGTTCTTTGTACTGTAATATAATAAAAAAAAGGTTGTATTTCAACATTTGATATATATTTAAATTTTCTAATCTACCAACAATAATGTTTGAACCTTGATAGTAATTAGCATAAGACAAAGTTGCAATAATCAATTTTCGTGTCCAACGAATGTATAAACAAAATGCTCTTGCCTTCAAAACTTAAGAAATTACATAGAAAGAACACAATGCACATACCTTCATTAGGACCTTGATCATAAGAAAATAGATTTTTTTAAAAAATATTAATTAATCAATGCACAATTTTTGAGCTCTTGTCAACACTCACTCTGACTAACTGATCAACATCTAAGAGTCCTCTTTATTGAGTCTACCTTTATTACAATATCAAACCATGAAAAACAAGACTTCAAATATTAAATAAAAAGGATAATCTTGAGTAGGAGTTTCATGAAATAAAAAATTATGATTTTATATGGACAAAATAGAGGTATCTTTAAAAAACATAAATAATTTTTTGTACTATAACATTGTTGAACATTGGTTAGTAGTTAGTATTATTACACACAAAGTTACAATAACTAATTTGCATTTAAACAAAAATACAAACTTGCAATAATGAAAAATTATACAAATTCTGTTGGATTTTTAGTCCTTATTCTTTTATCAGTTGACCTAGTCTTTAGGAGTTTTGATTCCTTTTTTGATTGTAGTAGTTTGCAGGTTGTTCTGTTTTTAAGGAATTAGTGCAGTAAAGTGTTATAGTTGCTTTAGGAGTCATGTGTTCTATTTTAGGAGTAAGTTAATAATGGGACTGATATGTGTCCTATTTAATTGATTATTCTGTTAAGTATTTGCCTATTTATAGGCTTGAAGTCATGAATAAAAGGATTAAGTGTTTTCAGCAAATTACTTTCTCTCCTTACGTATCTTTTTATTTCTCCTTCTTAAGTTTCCATCAGTGGTATCAGAGCCAAGTTATTCAAAGAGTGAAAACAAGTGAGGCAGCCACAAATTTCTTTTCATATTATCTAATGGCTACTGAAAATAATTTTGTGCAAGCAGCAATTCCTCGCTTTGATGGTCATTATGACCATTGGAGCATGTTGATGGAGAATTTCTTACGGTCAAAAGAGTATTGGCCAATTATTGAGGACGGCATCGACACTCCGGCGGAAGGCGAAGTTTTGTCGAATGCTCAAAAGGCAGAGTTGGAAGCAAAATAGCTGAAAGATCTGAAAGCGAAGAATTATCTCTTTCAGGCAATTGATCGTCCCATCCTGGAAACTATTCTTTGCAAAGAAACTTCCAAGGATATTTGGGATTCCATGAAGAAGAAGTATCAAGGCTCAAGCAGGGTGAAGCGTGCACAGCTTCAAGCTTTGAGAAAAGATTTTGAAACACTGGAGATGAAGGAAGGAGAATCTGTGACAAACTATTGTGCTAGAACCATGGAAATAACCAACAAGATGCGCTTCCATGGTGAGAAGATAGGTGATGTAGCCATTGTGGAGAAGATTTTACGATCTCTGACATCAAAATATAATTATGTTGTCTGCTCAATTGAAGAATCAAAGGATATAGATGAACTATCTCTTGATGAACTGCAAAGTTCTTTATTGGTTCATGAACAGAAGATGAACAAAAGTTCTGGAGCGCAGGAGCAAGCGTTGAAGGCTTCTACTAATACTTATTCCAGCAACTATAGAGGTAGAGGTAGAGGCCGAGGAAGAGGAGATCGTGGAGGAAGAGGAAGAGGAGATCGTGGAGGAAGAGATTTCAGCAGAAATTACAAAACCAGCACTGATCAGTCTCAAGGCAGAGGTCGAGATCATGACAAATCGAAGGTAGAGTGTTATAGATGTCACAAATTTGGTCACTATGCATCAGATTGTTACACTAGACTTCCTAATGACAAAGAAAAATGTGAAAGTGCCAATTTTGTCGAAAATAAGGAAGTAGAAACATTGTTAATGGCTGTCCATGGTGGAACAAAATATGAGTCTAATATTTGGTATGTAGATACTGGATGCAGTAATCACATGTGTGGAAGTAAATTTTCTTTTTCATCTCTAGATGAAAATTTCCACTCTACTGTAGCGTTTGGTGATTGTTCAACTGTGGAAGTGATGGGGAAAGGTGACATCAAGATTAAAACCAAGAATGGTTTTGTGGAAACAATTACTAATGTGTTGTATGTTCCTGACTTGAAAAGTAATTTACTTAGTGCTGGTCAGTTGCAAGAAAAGGGTTATGTCATCACTATCAAGAAGGGCGAGTGTGAAATTTATGATCCTGTGAGAGGAGCTATTGCAGTAGTTCAAATGAGCTCGAACAGATTATTTCCACTAAGGATTGATAGCATCCAATCCTGTTTGATGGCTGAAGTAAAGGATTCATCCTTGTTGTGGCACTTCCGTTATGGTCACTTGAGTTTTGGAGGTTTGAAAACACTCCAACAGAAAAACATGGTTACTGGTCTTCCTCAAATTACTGCACCTTCCAAAATTTGTGAAGAATGTGTTGTTGGCAAACAACATCGCTCTCAATTTCCTAAAGGAAAGTCATGGAGAGCAAAGGATGTTTTGGAGCTAGTACACTCAGATCTTTATGGTCCGATAAACCCAACGTCTAATGGAGGTAAACGGTATTTAATTACTTTTACTGATGATTTTTCAAGAAAAACTTGGGTTTATTTTCTGGAAGAAAAATCTGAAGCTTTTTCAATATTTAAAAACTTCAAAGTTCGTGTGGAAAATGAAGCAGGGAAAACCATTAAGGCTCTCCGAACTGATCGTGGTGGCGAATACTGCTCAAAAGAATTTGAAGAGTTTTGTGCAAAGCATGGCATTCGGAGAGAGCTTACAGCTGCGTATACACCACAACAAAATGGTGTGTCGGAAAGGAAAAACAGAACCATCCTCAACATGGTGAGAAGTATGTTATTGAGAGGAAGCATTCCAAAAACTTTCTGGCCAGAATCAGTGAATTGGAGTGTTCATATTCTAAACAGAAGTCCAACTTTTTCTGTTAAAAATATGACACCCGAGGAGGCATGGAATGGGAGAAAACCAACAGTAGATCATTTTAGAATTTTTGGATGCATTGCATATGCCCATGTCCCGGATGAAAGGAGGAAGAAACTTGATGATAAGGCTGAAAAATGTGTTTTTCTTGGTGTGAGTGAGTCTTCCAAAGCATATAAGTTGTTTAGTCCGTTGACTAAGAAGATTGTTATCAGCAGGGACGTTACTTTTGATGAGGAAAGCACTTGGGATTGGAATAGGCAGCAGCCTGCTACCCAAATCCTATGTGACAGTGACGTGGAACAAGAGCAATTTTCAGCACCTTGTACACTTGAAAATTCATCAGATTCGGCCCCTATAACTTCCCCACCAGTTGCTGTTGCAAATGAAGAAGCAACTCAAACTCTTGGGCGTGTTAGAAGAAGGCCTGCTTGGATGAAGGATTACAAGGTAACTGGAATTGAAGATCCAATTACTCACTTTGCTTTATTTTCAGATTGCGACCCTATTTTTTATGAGAGTGCTGTAAAGGAAGAAAAATGGAGAAAAGCAATGGATGATGAAATTGATGCTATTAAACGAAATGATACTTGGGAGTTGTCCGATCTTCCAAAGGGACAGAAAACCATTGGACTGAAGTGGGTGTTCAAAACAAAGTTGAAGGAAAATGGCGAAGTTGACAGGTACAAAGCGCGTTTAGTGGCCAAGGGGTATAAGCAACAATATGGGATCGATTATACAGAAGTATTTTCTCCTGTTGCTAGGCATGATACAATCAGATTGGTTATCGCATTGGCAGCTCAGAATTCTTGGCCTATTTTCCAGCTAGATGTCAAGTCGGCGTTCCTACATGGGCACTTGGAGGAACAGGTATTTGTTGAACAACCCCCTGGTTATGTTGAAATTGGAAATGACCATAAGGTTTATAGATTAAAAAAGGCCCTCTATGGTCTAAAACAAGCTCCTCGAGCTTGGTATAGTCGCATTGAGGGCTATTTTCTAAAAGTTGGTTTTTCGAAATGTCCTTATGAGCATACACTTTTTGTTAAGATTGGGGATAAAGGAAAAATGCTCATTATCTGCTTGTATGTTGATGATCTCATTTTTACTGGAAATTGTGGTGTCATGTTTGAGGAATTCAAGAAGTCAATGATGGATGAGTTTGAAATGTCCGACCTAGGATTGATGCATTACTTTATTGGCATAGAGGTAGTACAATCTGAAAAGGGGATCTTTATTTCTCAGAAGAAGTATATAAGGGAAATTCTAGAAAGATTTCGGATGATGGATTGCAATCCAGTTAATACTCCTGTTGAACTTTGTTTGAAGTTGCACAAAGATCCTACTGGAATAAAGGTTGACAACACACTTTACAAGCAAATCGTGGGAAGCTTGATGTATCTCACTGCTACAAGGCCTGACATAATGTACTCTGTGAGTTTAATCAGCAGGTACATGGAGAATCCCACAGAAATGCACTTGCTGGCAGCCAAGAGAATTCTCCGTTACTTGCAAGGAACGAGAGACTTTGGACTAGTTTATAAGAAGAGTGAAAATTCCAATCTTCTTGGGTATACGGATAGTGATTATGCTGGTGATCGTGATGACAGGAAAAGCACTTCAGGTTATGCTTTTATGCTAGGGTCCGGTGCTATTTCGTGGTCAGCTAAGAAGCAACCAATTGTCACTTTGTCTACTACAGAAGCCGAGTTTGTTGCTGCGACTGCTTGTGCTTGTCAAGCTATTTGGTTGAGGAGACTTTTGGAGGAGTTAAAATTCAAGCAAGCAGAAGCCACTAAGATTTTTTGTGACAATGATTCAGCAATTCAGCTATCCAAGAATCCAGTGCTACATGGAAGAAGCAAGCACATTGATGTGAAGTTTTATTTCTTAAGAGATCTTAGCAATAATGGAACTATTGATCTGATTTACTGCAGGAGTGAAGATCAAGTTGCCGATATTTTCACCAAGGCCCTGAAGACGGAGTCATTCATGAAACTTAGAAGGCTGCTAGGTGTATGTACAATCAAAGATATAAACTGACTGTTAGAAAACATCAGTTTAAGGGGGCAACTGTTGGATTTTTAGTCGTTATTCTTTTATCAGTTGACCTAGTCTTTAGGAGTTTTGATTCCTTTTTTGATTGTAGTAGTTTGCAGGTTGTTCTGTTTTTAAGGAATTAGTGCAGTAAAGTGTTATAGTTGCTTTAGGAGTCATGTGCTCTATTTTAGGAGTAAGTTAATAATGGGACTGATATGTGTCCTATTTAATTGATTATTCTGTTAAGTATTTGCCTATTTATAGGCTTGAAGTCATGAATAAAAGGATTAAGTGTTTTCAGCAAATTACTTTCTCTCCTTACGTATCTTTTTATTTCTCCTTCTTAAGTTTCCATCAAAAGTATGGCACAAATTTAGGCTTGTTTTATTTTTAAAATTTAAATATTACTTTCAATTATTGTTTGGAATTATTTTAAATTTAAATATTGAACTAAGATATATCAATTTTGTAGATAATTATTTTTATATTTTGTACAATATCAATTAAATTTTACTATCTTTTTTCATGTTGAATAAAATTTAAATTTGTATTTATATGATTGTTATTCAATATTTTAATATTTTGGTCTATTGCTCTCCTTTAATACAATACAGTTAATTTTTATAGTAAAATTTTCGATTAGTTTTAAACTTCCATTAGATTGTAGGAAATTTTTTTATCATTTAAATCTACTATCAATATTTTGTATATTTTTTTAAAAATAATTGTATTTACACAAATTGTAAATTGACCTAATTAATAAAAATAAGTAACTGAATAACACTAAAAATATAAATTTTATAAAATTAAATATTCAATCATATAAATTTATATGCACGATCATCAAATTACA
>JAJOOF010005439.1:0-45312 GCA_029582545.1 Solanum lignicaule
CCCCCCCCCCCCCCCCCCCCCCCCCCCCCCCCCCCCCCCCCCCCCCCCCCCCCCCCCAGTTTAAAACTGATACGGTTACTCAATTATTTGATTGGAAACTTACATAAATATACAACATTAAAACAATATTTACCATTTATAGTAATAATTTTTTTTTCTCATTTGATCACTTTTAATACATTTATAATACAATTTTAATACATATTACAAAGAACAATTTATTATTCACATATAATACAAGTTTTATTGATGGATAATACATTTATCATATATTTTAATACACTAATAATAAATGTGTTCATTTCTTACCAAACAAGCATAATATATTTTAAAAGGGGAGTTATTGAATTTTAAAACTGATACGGTTACCCAATTATTTGATTGGGAAACTTACATAAATATACAACATTAAAAAAATATTTACCATTTATAGTAATAATATTTTTTTCTCATTTGATCACTTTTAATACAGTTATAATACAATTTTAATACATATTACACAGAACAATTTATTATTCACATATAATACAAGTTTTATTGATGGATAATACATTTAAATGTGTTCATTTCTTACCAAACAAGCATAATATATTTTAAAAAATAATTATAATACATATATATTGCATACATAATTCACTTTTAATACATATTACAAATTTAACATAGTATTGTTAAAAATGATAATAAATAAAAAAATATCGCTAAAATAAATAATTAATTATGAAAAGGTACCCAAGTAATTTTTCCTTTTATTCCTATCAAAGATAAGATAATCACAACCCAAGTTGGGATTAGTTTAATAAGGTATTCTAATCCTACATAATGTCGCTAGGAAAGTTCCTTACTGCTAAGATGTGACACACAACTTTTTTTGTGCAGACCAACTTCGTCTAATCAAAAAGATAAAGGATAGTGCTATCCCAATTGAAATCTGCAGATTAGGTAGTGGATACTTGGTCATTTTAGGGAAAATTGAATTTACTACGGAGAAAGTGGAAGCAAACAATATATTAAGAATAATAATAAATGAACCTAACCTTTAGGTAAGAAATGTAATCTTATTTCGTGTATTTCAAATGATATTATAATGGAATAGTTATTTTGAGTTTTAGTTTTTTATTGAACGAAGGTAACATCCAATAGAGGCAATGTAACACTTATGACATGTGAGCGTTTAGAGTTCAACATTGAATTACCATCAACAATAGTTTGTAAGTAGTTACAATTGATGTATATCGTAGAGACCTGATAAATGGAATTTTCATTTGAATTAGATAGAAAAGTAACAATTACGCATTCACACATAAGTAGTTAATAAGATACAAACGTTGGTCAAGCAGTAAAAGCCACACATTGTTTAGTTACATAATTCAAAAAGACATCTATTTTTTATCGGCTTTGGGTTTATTCAGTTTGATTTGGGCCACTCCATCTGTCGTTTTCTTGGCCCTCTTTCTGTACATCCTCACAGCTTTGACTTTGTCATCCATGATATTTGGTGCTTTCTCTTCAGCTTGATGTATTTCTTCAACAATTATGCTCCGTTGGGGGTTTGAGTCATTCATATCAATTCGCACAAGGAAGTCGAATTGCTTGTCTTTACTCAACATCAATTTGCGGTAGTAGTAACATTCTTACTTCTTGATAAGATGTAAACAATTGGATATGTTAGTTGGAAAGGTTTCATTAAGGTACACAATAGACTATGTAAATATGCCCTTACATTCAGTCTACTCTATACATTAAGTTCATACATTTACTGAGGTTGATTCTATGTACTCTTGCACGCTGCAGCCTAGTAAATATTTAGTCGCTTCAAATAGAATGACTCGCGCATATCGTTCTCCACCACACACTTCAAGTCGTAAGCAGTACCTTCAAAATAGGGGATAGTATCTTTAATATAAGGTGTTTTGTAATTAGTAAATATTGAATCACGTTTAAACTGAGACTAACCTCATTTCATATTTGACATTCTCACTATTGCAATTGGTACAAGCTGCATTCTCTTCTATAACTTTCACTTTCTTGTGGCACTTTTTGCAAGACGAATACAATGGCTCATCTTTATTCAGTATGTCTTCAATTGTTTCTTTGAACTTGTACATACAATCCTGCAAATTGCCAATATACCATATTTGAGAATATACATTAAACATACAAATGAATTTTATTAATGGAGAGTTGAAGTATCTGTTAGTATGTATCTGTGAATCAGCCAACAATCCATCCAGAATATGGACTAACAGTACTTTTATGGCTCTTCTCATTACCTTAGTTGGTGTTATTGTAATATCTTTGTTGTCGACTTTTATGATTTCACGCCTGTATTTACGATGAGGTTAGTTAACTGTATCACCCATTGTAAGGGAGGTGTGTTAGGTGCATAGTATTGTCGGGTTTATGGTGATAGTAATATGAAATTTCAGAATACTAATAATAGAGAAAATATGTCCTGTTATAGCAATGTTCAATTATACTTGGCAGTTGTGAGAGTTGGGGTAAAGTAACAGTGGTGAACATATTTGTGAATGATGTAATGTACCAGGCTTGAAGGTCGGTTACTTTTTGGAACATTGGATTGATCAAGACGGTTCTCATAGGAATAGTAGAGATCCCAAATCGGCCTAGTGTAACAAGACTATTTCAACAATTAGAAACAACAAATATAGTCATTTTATAGTTGATAAACACCTACAATACATTGTGGATACCTTTATAGATTGAGACTCTAACGTCACATAAGGCCAGTATAGGCTTATCATCTTGCAGCTTTTCAAGGAATGCACAGTCATTTTCAGCAAAATCTCCCTACAGAGTAACAGTTGTATGCTCCATGTTAGATTATTCGTTAGAAGTGAAAAGTCAATACATCACCTAATCTCTATATAAATGGTAGATTATATAGCATTGCAACTTACAACTCATTTGTAACAACTATTTCCCGTCTCTTGAAATTTTCATTTTGAATGAGGGGCTTCACCGAAACTAAAACGCAAATCAAGTCTGGAAATTGATCATGTCGATTAGTGATAACGATAACGTAATGGGGCGAGAAAATAAAAGCTTAGTCGTGTGGATAGTTACCTAGAATAGCACCATCAGATAATTTATCAGCATGTTCCAATGATAAAAAGCCATCAGAGAATTTGTGTGTTGAAACCTCATGCTCAGTCTACTTTATGATTTTACTGTCTATAAAGGCCAATCCAACTTCTTTATGCACAGAAGGGTAGTTGGGGTTGACACGATCTAAGTGCCGTTTCGCAATGTAGTAACTCTTATTTGGCTTCAAGGAGTCCTTTCATGTTTTGATGTGCTTATTAAATAGTGTTGCTCGAATTTTTATCCCCTATTATTAAGCACACGGAGGGGGGGGGGGTATAAGTACAACAAACATGAACCATTGTAAAATAAGGTAAGAAAAATGTGAACATTGTTACCTCTTCGTCAACTAATATCATCGTTCTGAAAGTTCCTTCATGCCTTGAATTCTTGTAAGGTATTACTGAACCCCTTCGAATAACTAAGACTTGCATGACTGAATCAACAGAGCTTTTAGGTATCTTGTTTATCGATATACTCTGTTTTGCTAGTTCCATTTCAATCGCCATCTGGGTTGTATCTCGATGAATGCAAGTACTTGGGAGATGTGTGCAATAATGTTAACATTGGGCGTAAATGTGTATGGGTACGATTGATGCGGGCAGCGTATGGTAATAGTCTGCAACATTTGGAGATAATTTAATGCAATAAAGACGTTATCAGTAAGGTGTAATGTATATATAAATATTGTCTTGAGAATTGAGGGGGATTGTATGTAAGTAGATGAATCAATATTAGTTCATATAGTTGTTGCCTGAAGGGGATGAAACAAAATTGATGGTATTTCCCTATAATGAATGTGAGTCAGAGTTGGGGTGAATGTGATGCATAACAGAGGTTAACAGTAAGATGTAAAGAACCCAATCGTAAGGTTAGAAGTAACCCAGATATAGAAAAAATGTAGTTGCAAATGGCAGGAAATTATAAATATGTAGGCAAACAGACTACAGTGAGTGGTATTGTTGCAGCAAGGGCAAGGAACACAGTGAAGGAATGGATTGTACTTGTAGGCAATATCAATGTGGAATGTGATGCACATTGTGTACTTTCAGAATGTCGTCAGAAATTGTATGGTACCAAGTAGCCGTGTTAATGTAAGTTTAAAGTAATAACGGAATAACATAGAAAAAGGAATGACTTACAATTTGTTTAATAGCAAAGTTGATTGCCAGATGTTGTGTTTGCAAATTTTCCGTGTGTAGGAAAAAACAAATTAAGTGGTGAAGGAGAAGGATAGATTTATGAAGGAAGTATTGTGAAGGAGAGGGTGTGACGTTGCATACCTGCGCGTTAATTGTTCTATGTTCAATGGGGAGAACTATCTAAGTTTTCGAGTTTATACAGTGGGAAGCGATGGCATGTGACTGTTTGGTAATGCAGGACGGAGGTGTTTGTTGAATGTGAAGGAGTTGGAAGTGGTGGCATTTCAAAATGGTTGTATATAGCGTACGAAGGGGTATGTTAAAAGTTGAACATGTGGAAGTGGTGGGTTCTGCGAATGGGTGTATATAGCACAGATGGTGTAGGGTGGGATAAGTGTAAATTAGTAATTTAACATTCAAGTTAGGAGTTCATGTTTTTAAGGTAATATAGATAATATATATATTTTTTAAACTCCATATTTTTATTAACCGTCCGATCAAACGATCGGACGGTCCAAGTTAATTAAGAATTTTCTTCCTCCCAAAAAGACCCCTACGCCCCTACTCCTCTTCTTCTCCACCTGCTCTTCACATTTTCATAAATAAAAAAACGCCACATACTCTTTCTCCTTCCCTAAAATTTTTCCTTCCTCAATAGAGTCGCCAAGTTGTCGCACCCTATTTCGAACTAAGTCGAAACAGTTCACAACATAATATGGTTGTCACTTTGATTTTGAAAATTGATTTTAAAGAAAATAAATGAACAAATATTCCTAATTATTTTTTCCTAAATTGAGTTTAAGGACTATCTTCGAATAGGCTCTAAGGGATGCTTAATATCTTTCCCTCGAGTAACCAAAACCTTTACTCAGAATATCATTAGTTTTCGTAAATCAAACAGAGTATACATTTACATTTAAAAAAATGGGTTTCCTAATATTTTCCTTAAAATTAGGTGGCGACTCTAAAATAATTTTCAAAATCAGAGTGACAGTCATATTATGTTGTGAACTGTTTCGTCCTAGTTCGAAATAGGGTGCGACACATAGGCATATACATGATCTTATGAGGAACTTTAAACATAATATACATGACCAAGTATAACGTAGTAAAAGCCTTTAAAAGAGAAATTCATAAATCATAAGCAAGGTCAATGCATACGTAAAATCATTTGAGAAGCTATCATAAAACCTTTTGAAGAAACATAGTTCATTTGTGGGACATTTACCTTTAACCGACAATAAAACATGTGATCTATAACATGGAATCCGGCATGACCCTCACACCTAAAAGGGGAATCTACTTGCCAAGGTAGACTGAGCCACATTCATTCATAATTGCTAGTGTGGATCCAATAGTTTGGTCATTTAAAATAATCCTACGGGGACACGTAGTTTGGGACAAGGAAATTGCTACTAATCTCTCCTAGCAGTAGGGCCTCCATTTCAAAGTATTATCGGTGTTAAGTAAATTTCAATAGAAAATACATAATCATATTCATAATAAAAAATACTTGGAAAGGCACAATTAAACTATCAATCCAGTCATAAATCATCATAGAGTAGCTTCTTTCAAATCATGATTTTCATTAACTTCTTCATAATAGACAGTCACCTTCTAAGCATCTAAATCATGATTCCATTCATATGTAAGAAAATCTTTCAAAAATTATTGATATTTATCTCAAAATCATCCATAGTTCATAAATCACCATTTACATAAAACATGCATAGCCCTCATAATTATAATTCATAGGTTCATAAGCATAATGCATAATTCATGTTCATAAAGTATTCATAGGCTTGGGTCCATATGAAATCAATTGAAAACCATGTAATTGAATTATATCATGCATAATAAGATTGAAAATAAATAATGGAATCATAATAAATAGGACTCGTGGAGAATTGCATGAAACCCTAGATAATTAGGTGAAGTTGAATTGGAGATTGAGATTCTTTTGGGACCCAATGGATGAAAGACATCAATTGGTAAATTCCTAGATACCTTGGGTAATCAAAGCCCTAGCAATGGTGGAAGAAACTTTGAAGCTTGATGAATCCTAACGTTCACCTTAGAGCTCTTGCGAGAATTTAGAGAAGAAGACTTGAGAGCTCTTGAGAGAATTTGGAGAAGAAGACTTGAGAGATTTGAGAGAATTGAGTGAAAGACAGGATTTAGGATAATGGGTAAAAATGGTTATAGGGTTATTTATAGGGCCAAAACGACATAGTTTAGGGGTTATGTAGGTAGAAAAAGACCAAAATACCCTTGATTAAAAATTATCCGAAGGCCATAAAACTTCAACCTACGGTCCATCGTAACTAGAAGTTCCTGGTCATTCGTAAAATCATTTATTGAAATTTCTGATCAATTTCATGAGACCTTCCAACGACCCGTCCCATATTCTATTGCTCGTAGAGCCAACTCGTAGACCCAATTTCAATCCTTAAATTTCACTAAGTCTGAATCATTTTTACGGGTACTTCCTACGATCCATAGACCCTTATACGAATCGTCGCAGGATACATATGTAGGTCAATCATCAGGGACTTGACATTTCCAAAACCCAATCCAAGTCCTAAAACATCCTTCCTACGGTCCGTAGGTAGGACTCGTAGACCACTGCATTAGTGCCAAATACTGAACTTTTTCTTTCCAATGCGACTGTTCAATTTCTGAGGAGTTACAAATACATGACGAACATCAAGAACATCCAAATTTTCAGCTTCTTCAATTCTTCATGAAATTACCTCAAATTTTAAGAGTAACTTTCCTTCAAGCTAGAAAAGAAATCTTGATACTTACTGAACTCGAATTCAACCACAATCTTTAAAACTCATTTTCAAGTTCTTTAAACCTTCAAGCTTCTCAAGAAAATCAAAAATTTAATTTCCCTGAAATCAACTCAAAATCGTCTCAAAATTTTGGAGTAGAGTCCCCTGAGTTAGAGATTATACCACAAAAACTATTCTTTTTTAGCTTGAATCACTCCTAATCTTCAAAATTAATTTTCAAGTCTTCAAAATCCTTTAATGGTGAACTTTTTAACTCCAAACAATCCAAAAACTTGGATTTACACAAAAGAAAAACATTTGGAAACAAGAATCTAGTGTCAAAAACATCAACAAAAATACGGATAAAGAAATTTTTTTAAAGATTTGGACATAATTATATTTTTTTCAAACCAAATATTCTTTTATCCCATTATGTATGCATTCTCTTATTGCATAGGTCAGTGATTAAAAACATACAACTTTTATCATACCCTACAAATAATGAAAAAATATTTTAAATGAAGACTACCTCATTTAATAATAATTTCTTGATAATCCTATAATTACTATTTCGAATAATATATCAACAAATTATAAAAATAAATACATACACAAATATATCAAACCTAAAGAATTTCACATAAATATTTAAGGCATTTTAGAAAGGCAATATAATTTTTATAACCAAATTCTAATTAAATTATATGTCCCAGAATCACACGTAAATTTATGATAAAAATCTCAAATTTAGGATTGTAAGCAGTTGACACTGGACAAAAGACAAACTTAAGCACTCGTGGTGTTATATCCTACCCCATAGGAATATTCGTCTTTGAATGTGAAATATAACACACAAGTAAGGTTAGTAACTTCTCAAATATCTGGCAAAGCATCCCTATACACTAGACTATTCCATTCAACAATCTAGTACATGACGCATGCCCCACAAGTGTCACACCTCGAGGCTACCCCCTTGGCGTAACACGGGACCTTGGACCACGAGTGACCCCAAGCTAACCTTGTGTCTGGTATATATCAAGCATACTGAGAATAACTGAATAAGACATGTACTATGCAGAAGCTAAAACAATGGATAACTGAAATTGGAAAACTCCCAACTAGTCTGAATGTATAAAACATACTATGAGTTTAATAATAACTGAAAGATAAGCATACCAATTCAAGTTGATTCTACTACTATGTCTGAAAAGCCTTTAACTGAGTTGAGTAGCTGGGACATGCCCCCAGCTAGCTATAACAAAACTGAAAACTGAATAAAAAGACTAAAATATAAATCATGTCTATTGTCTTCGAAGTATGAGGACTTACAACTGAAGCTGCTGAAATGTGGACCGAGAATCGATCAAAGCGCGATCTGGATGCTGAGTACCTGAACGTATATCATGAAATAATGTAGCGTAGAGTATGCTTCAGTACTTGGAATGTACTATGCATGCATAATATAGATACTAAAATGAACAAATATATATATATATATATATATAAGCTGAACAAAGTATAACTAAGCAATGACATAAACTGAGCAAGAGTGTAAATATTGAAACATAACTGAAAAGCTAAACTGAATGCAATGACCAAGTTCTAATTATGAACATGACATGCTAAACTGAATATTGAAGTATATACTAAAAACCTGGTCAAATGCACTAGGAGTATGATTGTGGGAGCTACTATTAACCGACATAAAACCACATGAGCTAAACATGGAGTTCGATGTATATGACCTATCGAGAGGACCCAATATACCTTGCCAGGGGTATAAAGGTATGACTGGCGTGATCACTAAATCTGATGCCCAATAGAGGGGACTTATACTCCTATGGGAGCACGTAGTTCTTGGACTATGAGGGTACGCTGAACCCTAGTCTAACTCGGTGCTAAGTCTACTCTCAACTGAATATTTATATGACACAAATGTAACTGAAATACTGAATAACTGAAAATACTGGAATGCAATTTGAGAATGTAATATTTATATATTGATAATGTAACATTCGAAATCTGGAGCATGATTATCTGTTCAACTGACCTAGAAGGTATAATTCATGAACTAAGAGAATTTATATAAACTAGGGTTCTGAGTTTCATACAAGGAATTAAGCAAACTTTCCAAGAAACAAGCTATTTTGATTTAGGATACTACAACAGCTAAATCACAGTAAATATCCAAGGTATAAGGAACCCTAGGTCTAAACAAGATATAGAGAATCTAGGAATTGACTGAATTCTAGGGACTTAGTGGATGAAAGGAATCCGCTACTGAAATCCCACATACCTGGTGACGAAATCTACGGAGAAATCCCTTGATTTTGGGGCTAGAACTTGAAGAAAACCTTCTGATTGTTCTTGGGAAACTGGCGCATCCTTTTTCACTTTTCATTCTATGTTTTTTGGTGAATTTTAGAGAATAATGGTTCTAGGTAGGTTCTGACTAGATTACTAAGCTTAAACTAAGTAAAACGACATAGTTTAGGGGTAAAATAATTAGGAAAAGACCCAACTACCCCTAAGCTAACTAATGAACAATGAGCGACGGACCCTGACCGACTGACCGTGGACTGACCAGCGGTCCGTCCTGCTACGATGTCGTTTGGCGTCTAGGAATAGATTTGGGGTCACGATCCACGTACCCTGGACCACGGACCGTGGACCCACCAACGGTCTGTAGGTCCTGTCGTGGGTCATGATTTTCTGGAGGTTTTTGGTGGCCAACCTACGGACCACATGATATACCGTGAGTTTACAATATTTTAAATACATTTCACTTAAGATTTGTGTGTGTCTAGGGCCATTTTGTATTAGAACTAATGTTTATTGTGTTATATTTGCAGGAAATAGGCTTGGACAAGGTCGAGAGAGATGACAACTGAAATTCTGCATAAGGAGCCACCCACGGAGGTGACCTACGGAACGTAGGTCTAGTCACGGTCCGTCGTGGGTAGGCATGGAATGATCATCAGGGAAGTCAGATTAAGTGTGGAACTACGGAGGCGAGTGACGGAGCGTAGGTCAACCCACGAGCCGTCTTGCACATCCGTCAATGATCACTGGGAGTTGAAGTTCCAGTACCTGATGAAAATTTCTAAGTGTGGAGTCATGAAAGGGGACCCATGAACCGTAGGTCAACCTATGGTCCCGTACTGCACATCCGTCGTTTGTATCTGAAAGTTAAAGGTTCCAGCCTTTGTGGAAAAGTTCTAAGTATCAAGCTACGGGAGGGACCTACGGACCATAGGTCAATCCACGGTCCATAGGTCAGTCTCGTCGATCGAAGCCACGTCCAGAAGTTTTATTTCCTTATTTCGTTTCCTTTTTGTTTAGGACAAGTTTTTCTATAAATAGGGTATGTAAACCTCATTTTTGGGGGTTAGATACCATTGTATACTTTTAGTTCTTGGTATTTTCTTGGGAATTAACTTGCAAACTTTGGAAATTTGATTTCGTAATTTCGGTTTATAAAGATTTTTGCTTTGAATTTCAATTGGAGATTACGGGTTTCTTCTACTCAATACGTAAGTTCATGAATTCTTCTTCTAAAAATAGGAATTGTGTTCTTTGAAGCATGAGTAGCTAAATCCACAACTAGGGTTGTGGGAACCATGATCAATTAACAACGTATGAATAATATATAAGTAATTCTTGAATAGTGTTGATGCATGTATTGTAATTCTTTCACCTAGAAGTCTTTTTAACGGTGGCCAACATTAGAACTCGCCTTGTTGCTACTTGCCGGACCAAGGAGGTAGTTAATAAGAAAATAATTATTAACAGAGATTTAGTGTGATACTATCGAATTGTATAATGTCAATTGGTGCGAGGGTGAAAACTAAGCCATACATTGATGTGATGTCTAATCTGAGGTAAAGGTAAGGGTTAGTAAATTATACACACGTAGCCGAACCAAGGTGCGGTGTGAAATTCCCTATTTAGAGGACCAATCACTTAGGGATACCTAACTTACCAACTTTGCATTTGATACACTAGGAAATGATTACTATTATTAGGATTACTGCTTTAAGAGCTTATGGGGAACACATACACCCTAGTTTCTCTCTCTCATTGATAACAACAAAGTTCGAATCTTGCTCACTTGTTACTTAACAACATTCAGTTATTTGTTTCACAAACCCCTTCCCCCCTTTACTTACTTGTCTCGGAAATAAGTTGACTAAACGAATATAATCGTAAGTTAAGTTTAAG
This sequence comes from Solanum lignicaule, assembly GCA_029582545.1. Lineage (NCBI taxonomy): Eukaryota > Viridiplantae > Streptophyta > Magnoliopsida > Solanales > Solanaceae > Solanum > Solanum lignicaule. Next base: position 11,246 of record JAJOOF010005439.1, read on the forward strand.
TCTAAACCATAATCCTCGTGGGATCGACCCCAACCTCCAAGTTGGGTTCTTTACTTGATAATGATCGCTTATACTTCTTTAGGGAAGTGTAATTTGAGCGTATCAAATTTTGGCGCCGCTGCCGGGGAATAAGGCTTTTAGATTAAGTTTAACTACATTATTGAACTTTAGTCAATTATTTCCTAATTTTACGTTTTCTTTTGTTTTTGTTTTTGTTTTCTTCAGGTTTTCACTCTAGTGTATGTCAAGTACACGAAGTTGAGGCAAACCATTGACCCCATACGATCCAGAGTTGAGAAAAACTTTGAGAAAGATGAATAATCAAAGGGTCCGTGATAATCTAGTCATAGAGGAGCATGAGGAACAAGTGAATAATGAGAATGCTTAGGTTCAAGGTGATAATCTACTCGGAGATGCATTGATAGTGCAGAACCCATATGAACCAAGATTGTGTGATAATTACAGGGTCGAGTTTAATACCATTGAATTTAAAGGACCCATTATTCTCCCTCCACTACCGCCAGGGCATACATTTGTGGTGACGAGCAGTCTGATGCAAATGCTTACTGCGAGGGGGTTGTTTTCTGGTATGGCTTCGAAAGATCCACATGGCCAAGTTGTAAAGTGTCTGCAAGAGTTGTGTAGGGCGACCAGAGTTGGATATGAACGTCATAGGGTTGAGAGTCTTCCCTTTATCATTGACCGGAGATGCTGTGATCTGGTTTTCTGAGCTTCTGTACAACTCGATTCACACTTGGGATCAATTGCACAAGGTGTTCATGGCAAAGTATTTTCCGTTGTCCAAGAAGTTGAATCACAAGGACAAACTGAAAACTTTGTAGCACTACCTGGAGAATCTATGAGTAGTTCGTGGGATAGGTTCACTGCATTCATACAAAGTGTTCCAAATCACTGCACTGATGATGAGTCACTGAAGAGTATTTCTACAGAGGCCAGGATGACAATGGTAAGGTTGTGCTTGATACTATCGCTGGAGGATCATATGGTGAGTGCACTTTTGAGGAGATCACTGAGAAATTGGAGAAGATTTCCTGAAATAATAAAGCATGGAGCACTAGAAAGTCAGACACTCGAAGAAATACTTTTGCAATTCAAGCTGCACCTAGTCAATCTGTCGATGACATTCGTGAGGAGATGGCTCAGATGAGGAAAAAACTTGGGTTGGTGTTGAAGTGTATGAGCGGAGGTGCAGAAAAGGTGAATGTGGTAAATTATTTGGCTAGAACTCCGCCACCACCAGTTGAGGAATGCTACTATGAGGAGGATGCTTATTTGGTGAATGATCAGATAGGGGGTTTCCGAGCCAATGCCCCAGGTTCGAATTCGGATAATTGGCGCAAGGTCAAGGAAACCAAGGTCAGAACTATGGTAATTACAATTGAGAGAGTTAGTATGTCTGGGATGGGAACTACAATCACGACAACAACTATAATCGGAACAACTATGGCAATAGAAACGATAGGGTTGGGCCTTATGTTCCTCATGTAAATCGGGAATCTGGTAATAGGGAAGTTGGGGGTAGCATGTCACGTATTGAGGATATGATGCAGAAGATGATGAAGAGGTTTGATACGACTGATGAGAATGTGAAGGAGATGCAAAATGACTTGTCTGGAATCGGTCAAAAAGTTGATGCCCATGCAGTGTCAATCAAGCAACTTGAGTAGTAAATGAATCAGTTGTCCACTACAGTAAACCCACGTCAGCATGGCACACTTCCTAGCAACACCATCCAGAATTCGAAGAATGATGGGAATTGTACGGCAGTCACTACTCGATGGGGTAATCAGACCATTGATCCACCTATGTCGTCTGAGGTTGAAATTATGGTTGAAAGAGATGATGATGAGTTGAGGTTACTGGAGAGTCCAAAAATGCTACAAAGAAGGAAGCGGAGATAACCCAAAAAGTTGTTCCTATGCCTAGACCTCCACCTCCATTCTCACAGAGGTTGGTGAAGAAGAATGAAGAAGGGAAATACCGCAGGTTTATTACTATTTTGAAACAACTTTCCATCAATGTCCCATTGATAGAGGCTTTGGAGCAAATGACTGGGTATGCAAAGTTTATGAAAGATTTGGTGACTAAGAAGAGGGACGTCAGTTTTGAAGATGATGATAGGTTGCAGCATTGCAGTTCTATTGCTACTAGGTTACTTGTCCAGAAGAAAGAAGATCCTAGTGCTTTCACTATTCCTTGTACCTTGGGTTATTACATTTTGCGAAGGCGTTGCGTGATTTGGGTGCTAGTATTAATCTGATGCCATTGTCTATTTACAAGAAGTTGGGTTTAGGGACTCCATAACCGATTGCGATGTGATTACTCATGGTAGATAGAACTGTGAAGAGGGCCATTAGTGTTCTCCAAGATGTACTTGTGAAAGTGGAGTCGTTTATTTTTTTGGCGGATTTTGTGATACTTGATTGTGAGGTTTATTTTGAGGTTCCCATCATCCTAGGGAGACCATACCTTGCTACTGGGAGCGCCTTGGTCGATATGGAGAAATGGCAGATGAAATTTTGATTGAATAGTGAAGAGGTAACTTTTAATATATGTAGCTCCATGAAGCAGGAAAGCGATCTCAAGTCAGTGTCAGTGGTGAACCATATGGTGGAACGAGGTTTTGATGTGTCTATTGAAGAGAGGTTGGGTGCTGATGCACTTTCAGTGGTAATGATAAATTTTGAGGGTGACGGTATTGAAAACTACGATGAGTTAGTTGCCGCACTTGATAAGTTCGAATTCCATTCCAAACTGAAGAAATTGGAGTTGGATATGAAGAATCGTGACTCTCCACCCGCAAAACCGTCTGTTGAAGAGGCTCCAAAATTGGAGCTTAAGGCTCTACTATCATATTTGAGGTATGTATTCTTGGAGAGAGATGGAACTTTAACGGTCATCATTGTGGTCGATTTGAATGCGGGACAAGTTGAGGCTTTGGTTTCTGTGTTGAAAAGGTTCAAATGGGCTATTGGGATCCTTCCTGGCATTTGTTCTCTTAAAATCCAACTCATGCCGGATCACAAGCCTAGTATCGAGCACCAAATGACACTAAATTCGCCTATGCAAGAGGTAGTGAAAAAGGAAATCATCAAGTGGTTGGATGCTAGAGTTATATATCCCATTGCAAATAGTAGTTGGGTTTGTCATGTTCAATGTGTTCTTAAGAAAGGTGGGATTATTGTGGTTCTTAATGCAAAAAATGAGCTTGTTCCGATGTGGCCAGTTACTGGATGGAGAGTATGCATTGACTATCGGAAATTGAATGCTTGGACAGAAAATGATCACTTCCCTATGTCGTTCATGGATCAAATGTTGGACTGCCATACTGGTAAGGGTTGGTATTGCTTTCTTGATGGTTATTCGGGTTACAATCAGATCTCCATAGCTCCGGAAGACCAAGAGAAGACCACCTTCACTTGCCCTTATGAGACTTTCACCTTCAAACAAATGCCATTTGGGTTGTGTAATGTTCCAACGACCTTCCAGCGTTGCATGATGTCGATATTTTCTGATATGATGGAGGACACTATTGAGGTATTTATGGATGATTTCTCTATGGTAGGTGACTCATTTGATGGTTGTTTGGATAATTTTGCCGAGGTACTTAAACGGTGTGAAAAGTGCAATCTTGTGCTCGATTTGAAAAAATGCCACTTCATGGTGAAAGAGGGGATCGTTCTGGGCCATCGGATTTCTGAGAAGGGTATTGAGGTTGATAGAGCTAAAGTCGAGATAATAGAAAATCTTCCACCACCTATCTCTGTTAAAGGTGTTAGAAGTTTTCTTGGGCATGCATGCTTTTATAGGAGGTTTATTAAGGATTTCTCCAAAATTGCACACCCAATGTGCAAATTACTCGAAAAGGAGTGTAAGTTTTATTTTGATGATGTTTGTCTGAGAGCATTTGGAGAGTTGAAAGAAAATTTAGTTTCCTCACCTATCATTATTTCACCGGATTGGGGACAACTGTTTGAAGTGATGTGCGATGCGAGTGGAGTGGCGCTTGGTGTGGTATTGGGACAGAGGCGTGAGAAGATTCTTCATCCTATTTATTATGCCAGCACAACTCTAAATGTGGCTCAAAAGAACTACACGGTAACTTAACAGGAACTCCTTGCTGTGGTTTTCGCATTCGAGAAATTTCGATCCTACTTTCTTGGTACTAAGGTCATAGTGCATACTGACCATTCTGCATTGAGGTATCTGATGGCTAAAAAGGATGCAAAACCGAGGTTAATTTGATGGGTGTTGTTACTGCAAAAGTTTGATTTTGAGGTGAAAGACTGAAAAGGGACAGAAAATCAAGTTGCCGATCATTTGTCCAGATTAGAGGAGGAAGTGATGCTCAAGCTAGGAGATGTGGCTGAAATTAATGATGCTTTTCCAGACGAACAGGTATTGGCTGCTTCTCATGATCTTATTCCTTGGTTCGCAGACTTTGCTAACTACTTGGCAAGTGATCTGGTTCCATCGGATTTGTCATTTCACCAAAGGAAAAAGTCTATGCATGATGTGAAGAAGTTCTTTTGGGATGAGCCTTATTTGTTCTATATTTGTGCTGATGGTATTATTCGTCACTGTGTGCCCGAGGTGGAGATGATGAGTATACTAAAGGCGTGTCACTCTTCGCCTGTTGGTGGGCATCATAGTGGTATTCGGACTACGCATAAAATTTTGCAGTCTAGGTATTACTGGCCTACCATCCATCAAGATGTTCATGATTTCGCCAAGTCTTGTGATCGTTGCCAAAGAGAAGGAGGAATTTCAAAGAGGCAAGAGCTACCTATGAATCTGATATTGGTGATTGAGTTGTTTGATGTATGGGGCATTGATATTATGGGTCCATTTGTGAGTTCACATGGGATGAAGTATATTCTTGTTGCGGTTGATTATGTGTCGAAATGGGTGGAAGCAATTGCGCTTTCAAACAATGAAGGTAAAAGTGTCACCACATTCCTGAAAAAGAATATCTTCTCCAGATTTGGTACACCTAGGGCGATTATCAGCGATGGACGTTCCCGCTTTTGAAATAAGTTGTTCAAGGCATTGCTAGAGAAATATGGAGGCTGTCACAATGTAGCCACTCCTTACCATCCGTAGTCTAGTGGGCAAGTTGAAGTGTCCAACAGAGAGATAAAGCAAATCCTTGCTAAGACTGTGGATACAAATAGAACCGATTGGTCAAGAAGGCTTGATGATGCTCTATGGGCTATCGCACTGTATTCAAGACTCGCATAGGTATGCCCCCTACCAACTTGTATATGGGAAGTCATGCCATTTGCTGGTAGAGCTACGACATAAGGCTATGTGGGCGCTAAAGAAATTGAATTTGGATTGGGGCACCGCATCGAGTCAAAGAGTGAATGACATGAATGAGCTTGATGAGTTTCGCCTAAAAGCTTATGAAAGTTCAGCCTTGTACAAGGAGAAGATGAAGAAGTATCATGATCACAATATCGAAAAGCGTGAATTTATAGTGGGTGATCTGGTACTTCTATTCAACTCAAGGTTGCGCTTGTTTTCTGGCAAGCTCAAATCCAAGTGGACCAGGCCATTCATAGTCACTCAAGTGTTCTCACATGGAGCGGTCGAGCTCAAGAACAAGGAGGGAACAAGATTCAAGGTGAATGAGCAAAGGATCAAGGTCTAGATGGGGAAAGAGGAGAGTGTGCAAGAAGTGGTTGAGGTCTACTACCTTGATGAAGTCTGAGTAATCAAGGGGCTTGCGTCGTGCCGCAACGTTAAATCAAGCGTTGCTTGGGAGAAAACCTAAGATGTACAATCTAGCCAACTATATGTTTTTCTATTCGATTTAAGAGTTTTCTTCTTTTATTTTAATATATGTAATTCTTTAGATAGGTGTTTTTATTTTTGTATTAGTGTTGGCTATATATAGAATAAGGTCTGTGCATAAAAAGTGTCAAGAAAATGTAAAAAGAAAGACCTCACTGTTGCTACATGTGCAGGGACGAACAACTGAATCTGCATATAAAAGGTTGTGCAGAGGTCTACGGACCCCATCGACGGTCTGTGGGACCATCCACGGACCGTAAATGGTGTTCGTAGACCTCGGGTTAGTCCTCCAAAATTTTAAGTGTCTGAGTGACCTACGGTCAGTAGGTCGACCCACGACCCGTAGATGGGGTTTCGTGTGTCCAAACCTAGGGATCTATTGACCCGACCCGGACCCCCCTTTAATAAAAACTCTTCATTTTAAATTCATTCCCCACTATCGAAATTCCCTCCTAACCGTTTCTAACCCCTCCAAATCCCAAAACTCCCATATTAATTCCCCATATCACTCTCAAATCCCACAAAACACTCTCCTCTTCCATTATTCCCCTTCTTCTCTCCCAAAATCACCCCATTTCCCCTTCACAAAGAGTTCTCGGTCCGGGTTCGATGTCAAAGGGTCTAAAGAGTCTATTGCATCACACAATCACCCAATTCCATTACTTGTAAGGTAAACGACTTCACCCTGACTTTGAATTCACTGTTCATGGTTGTATTATGCAGTCCCGAAGTGGATCTTGACCTTGGGTGGTAAATTTTGTGTGTAAACAATGATTTGTATGCTAGAACCACCCTTGGAATGATATATTGGGATTGTGTTGTTCTTTTTAATCAAATAACTCAGGGTAAATGGTCTAAATGACAGTTTTGACTTAAGGTTTCTAGTTTCGATATGATAATAAGCCATATTGTATGTTAAAGGAACCCTAAGGTTGAAGAACTACCATATATTGTGTTGAAATGCATAATTAGACTTAGGTTGTTTAATTGATTGGTGGAAATAATGTGTATAATGAGAAACATGTCTGAAACCTAGCACATACCTGACCCACAAGACCCCGTACACGGACCGTAGGTCAACCTACGGACCGTACCGTGGGTCTGTTGCACATAAAAAAAATCATTAAGTGTCGAACCACAGAGGTGGAATACAGTCCATCGTCCCATCGACGGACTGTTCTGCACATCCATGGTTCACATCAGAGACCCATCTTGTGGGTACTTTGACCTATGGAGGGGACCTACGGACCGTAGGTCCAACCACAGACCGTAGGTACCCACCGTGGGTAGGCAGTTCAGCTACTGCCCAGAAATTTATTGGTTTTTCATTTTGATTTGTTTCTTGTTCTAAAATTTTTCCTAGTGTGTTATTGGCTTGTTTTAGTACTAACTAAGCTTTTACAGGTATTATGCCTCCCAAACAAGCTTCGACTTACGTCGCGAAGGGAAAATCAAAATCAGTGGCACCATCCTTTCGGCCTATCGATGAGGATACTGATGCAGAGACTGACCCTGCATATGTCCCACCTCCTACCAGGACATCTCCCACTGCACCGCACACCACATGAAACCAACCCCGGCAGGTGCAAGCCGACGTGGTCACTGCCCCCCAGTCTAATGAGGGGGATACACCGTTCGGTTCAACGGCTGGCTCTGAGTCCGCATCAGGTTCCGACTACATCTCCGGTTCCAGCTGTAATGGCATCACCGCCTCATTCTCCGAGGCTACTAGTGCGGGGGACATTCTAGTGCCACCAAACACCGATCCTTAACCAGTTGTTGAGGAACCCAATTGCTGGTGCGTGAGTGGCCAGTATCAGATATACAGGGACTCCCGGATGCAGAATGAGAACGACAAGATGGCTCGACTTGTCACCGATCAGCGCCGAGTTCTCACAGGCAGTCTCCACACCGCGCCCGACATCCACACTCTTTTCAAAAGGCATAGGTGTGAATAGATGGCCCGTCATCTTGCTACAGATGGAGATTGTGTCGAGTGGGTCAGCACCCTGAGCTTGGGTATCAAAAGGCCACCCTGACATTTGTGGCCAAATTCTTCTCGTTGCTGGTGCGAAACTGTGTGTCTCCTAATCAGGCAGATAATGTATTTACATGGGACGAAGTAGTCATGGTTGCAACTTTAGTTGCTGGGATGGTGGTCGACTTTACCCACATGCTGATTGCGGAGATACACCAGAGGGCTTTCAAGGCCACCACCACCCTACCTTTTCCATGTCTCATTTTCCAGCTTTGCAGGGATGTTGGAGTACCGGTGTGGCACTGTAATAGGTTGCTTCAGGCGACCAAGACCCTAGATATCGTCCTGATTCAGGATGAGGCCAATGTAGCTGCACCTCGCAGGGAGCCACAGGTTGAGGTGCCACCGTTGGGAGCAGACCTTGTAGCAGATTGATGTTTGCGTAATCAATGAAAAAACTTCCAATGCAAGTGTCTACGATTGTGCAATAGTATAATCACCCAACCAAGGGTTAGGGTCGATTTCCAAGGGAGTGGACGTGAAAATTATTGGTTAAGCACAAATGTGCTAAAGTTAATCGTAGCTAATGATTTTTACGAGTGAATACATATCAAATTAAAGGGGGACACAAGAGTGTCACTTAACAAGGGGTTTGTTTTTTACTAGTAAGTAACAACAATAAAATTAATATAGATTTCTAAGTAATGAGAAGGGATTCTTGGGATGTGACCGGAATACGAGTTAATCTAAATTATTGGGTACATGCTTTCGATATAAAATTTATAGAGTAATAGTGACTAGGCTAAGCTATATGTGGGAATAAATTCTCTCTCGAGCAACTTACCCCATTTCAAATGGGTTCCTCTCGGACACCCACTTGCCGCATGAAGACCAGTCTATGCCTTACCCACTCACTCTTTCGAGCTGAGTGTTAGGATATGGGAGTAGGGTTCACTCTCTCGAGCTGAACTTCATGTTGACCCACTCCTTAGGCCATCAATCTAGTAGTCTTAGTTTCACGACCTCTCTCTCGAACAAGCCGAAAACACATAAATAAACTTGTATTTGCAACTACAAATTTGCTAAATTCAACCACAACTACTAGATGAAATCACCATTAAACTACTTCTAATATATCAGCAAGCAAGACCCACCAACAATCTTAACCCATATTCGCTAAATCACACCCTAAGAATTGGGGTTTTTAGCCACACATTAAGAAATAGAAATTTATAGCTTCAATGATGTTGAAATCAAATGGGTATGAAGATTTAAGTCTCAATTTAGGCAAGGAGTGTAGAATCCAAGAGACCCGCTTACAAATTGAAAGAGATGAAACCCTCTTCTTCTTCGAGTTTTCAAAACCCTCTCCAAAACTTAGAGAATCTTTTCAAAGCTCTATCTCAACTTTTTAATCTAAAAACTAGGTAAAACAATGTAAAAAATCGCTACTAAGAATAAAAACAGAACTAGTATTTATAGTTTTCAGAAAATGTTCTCCGAAGAATCTTTTGGCTACGTTAGTGAGAATCGCCGATGCATTCGGCGATCCGCCCTTTGGTCTACTTCATCGCCTTTCATCAGTTGCCTTCAACATCTTTGTGTCCTGGATAATTGGGCGATGTAGCACTATTTTGCGGAGTCATTCGGCGATACGCCGACAACTTCTTTTCATCGCCGATTTTCTCCTTTTCTTCAAGGCTCAGCATACTGGAACAAAAGGCGAACATGCGATCTGTTGGCGATTCGCCGAACGTGTTCGGCGATTCACAGACTTTTGTTTCTTCGTTCTTTCAGCTTCTTTTTTCCCCATTTTGCTAAGTAGTGTCCATGCTTTGCCTAAAACTTCAAATCCATGAAACTTAAAGGTTTTCATCAGATATTGAGATAAAATAAGCATTTGAGGACACAATTTCTATTAAAATATATCCCTAAATGAGTCCAATTTGTAGACTCATCAACACCCCTAACTTAAACTTTTATTTGTCCTCAAGCAAACTCAAGTTAGTCATTCAAAAAGGGTCTCTCGAACAGTGCTACACAAGACTCAATCATGAATGTGCACAACAAGACTCAGTTTACTTATGCAAAGATCAAATGTGCACTCAAAGATTCAAGTTGTGACTCACCAATATCAAAGAACCACATGTACACAATACTTGCTTCAAATGCAAGTTCAAGCTAACTAAAGTGTTCGAATGCCCTCACAGAAAGAATGATTCCATAATCACACAATGGTTCACAGTTTAAAGCTTCAGAATCAAATGCAACGCTCATTCTCACAAGGAAGAACACAATGCATGCTTTCACCCATAGGATTGCACGTATTTTTCGATCAACATTTGTTTCAGCTCACTCAAGATCAAAAAGGTCTTTTCAAGGCTTGTAATGGGGCTGAGTGCAAATGTATGGTCATTTAGACTCGGTGACTTTCATCCTCATGAAATGTGGTGCTCACAACACTTCCTTTCATTTTCCTTCATCATTCTTTTTAGTGCTCATAAGTCATCCTATTATTCACTTTCCATGGATTGTTTGGGAACCCCATTTCTTTGTACTTTTATTCCACAACTTCTTTTTCATTTATTTTTTTCTCTTTTTTTTATATGGAGGGGTTCCATTTTCCTTAAAACCACGGGTAAGAGGAAACTTTCCTTGCACTTCTTGACTTCCCTTTTTCTTTTCACCACACCCCGAACTTAGGCTTTTGGCCTAAGTTGGCTATTCAACTAACCACAATTCAACAGGATTATAGGTAGTGGATTAAGAAAGGTCTAGTTTTCATCAAGTTTCTTCCAAAGAAAGGTAAGGCTAAAGGGGTGTTCAAAAGAGAATCACACGCTCAGATGTTGCCTAAGATCATATCAAGAGATAGCATCACTTAGTTGACCGGACCAACGGGGCAAATTCTAGGATCTATTATGCATGGTTCAAAGTAAGCTCATCACACAAGGCATTGACACTAAAGTCAAACAAGACTCCACACTTTCGCTAGTGTGCAACGGTCATCACAAGAGACTCGATTTGATAAATGGCCAATCACAACGAGATGCAAGTAGTTCACATATTTTTTATGCAACTTCATTTGGTCTCGTCGTAGCCACGCATTCATGTTCGTTCGATTGAGAGCACTATTCAAGTCATCGATATTGATCGGAACCGAGACTTAAATTTTGCAAAGAATAGCCACATTCAAGAGCATATAAAGGGTGGAGAAAATGTGCAAAGAATTCAAAAAAATTCGGAAGGGTCAAAATCATTTTTTTTTTTGCCATTTAAAACAAAAGGAGCCATAAACTCAATCATCCATAGAAACAGATAAAACACAATTTTAAAGTAGAACAACCCAAATATATACACAGAACATAACTATCAACACAAAAGGAGGCTTTAAAGTAGAACAACCCAAATATATACACATAACATAACTATCAAAACAAAAGGTGTGGGCCTCACCCCATCAAAATAAAAAGCATTTTTCCTCAAATGCAAATAAAAGTGTCTAAAAGTAAAAATAAATAAGACAGCGAGAGAGGTAAAAATAAGTCATGTCTATGTAGTCTCTCTATCTTTCGGGGTCTGAATATGAGCATCAGTGCCCGGTGCATCTATCTGTTCACGGGTCTTAGTACTCGGAGTAGCCTCAGACGAACTAACAATGCCAGATCCACTAGGAGCTGTTGTGGACGTCTCAGCTGGCACTGTCTGAGTTGCCGACTGCACAACCATCTCCACAAGATTCAGCAAGTCTCGGAATATTTTTTCCTCTTGGCTCTCGCTCACTACCTCATCGCACACTGCTATCCGGTCCTTGTCGATCTATATCTCCAACTCTACATGCCCTACTTCATCCCTCTGCACATCTCCGGTCTTAGGAGCATCCTCATTATCTGCTCCCTCCATCAGTGTGGTCAAGTCGGTAGCCTTCAAATAGGCTACATCCTTTTTCAACTCTGCTATTTCGGCTTTTAATGCTGAAACATCAGATGTCTCCCCCTGTCTGCTCTCACAAGCAGTGACTCTGGCAGTCAGATCATTAACAGTGATCCTGAGGGGGATCAGTGCAGTCAAGATGACACTGTCAATAATCCCTGGGATGGATCTCTCCAATCGTGTCACCCTCACATTCGCTGAATAGGCAAGGTGCCCCATTTTCAGGATCATAGCATGAGTGATTCTGGTAGGTTGGGAGGAAGAGGAGGCACCTAGAGTCTGTGAAGTAGAAGAAGGATCGGGTATACCTGAAGGCTCCGAAGCCGGAGTGGATGAGGTGCCTCTACTAGTAATGAGTCAACATCGACCTCTGGAGAAGTATCTGCTAGAGTTGTTCTCCTCCTGTCAACCTCCTCTCGTGTGAACTCGACCTCTATACTCCGAATATCGGTGGAGGAAGATGGGGTGACCTCTATATCTCTAGCAGGATCTTGGGGTACTCCAACACGCTGGCATAACTCGGTGATCAGAATATGAAAAAGCAGAGACATCTGCGTCTGTTTGGCTCTCATAGCCATCTCTTGTGAAACTAGCAGTCCCAAGTCGATCCGTGTCCTAGCCATAATAGAACTAAGGTAAACTGCCTTAGGATGACGCAGAATGGACTCATTCTGGGATGGCATAATAGTACTGTTGATGAAGCCAAACCAGTACCGGGAGGCAATGTTCATATCCCTCTTCTCAATCAGAGATCCTGCCTCCATCCATCTAGGGGTGGTGTTAGAGATCATCGGAGCTAACTAACCCTTCAACTCATCCAGGGATGAAACAATAGGCAAACCCTGGTCGGGTAGTACTGAGTGTAGCGGTCGACCCAATACAAAATTAATATGATCGATGTGACACTCCACCTCCTTCCCTCTAACCATAACTGACTTCACCGGTCGGAATTCACTAGCCTTCTTCTTATTCTTTGGGACCAACTCTCCATAGGCTAAGTAGAATTCCTGGACCCAGGAAGGAATGTAAGAGCCACATGGCCTAGTGAACTGCTCCAATTCATGATATCTGAGTGTGTCAAGCACCTCAGCGTGCTTGCATTCCAAGCCCTCCACAGGTAGTAACCTTTCTTCTAGAATGGTTCGTAAACCATCGCCTTTTAATCTGTTTAGCAACATGGGTGGAGGTGGAGCTACGGGGAGTGCAGGAGCCACTGGAGGTGGTACTGGAGTTGGCACTGATTCAGTAGTCGGGGGAGTAGCAGCTGAAGGGGTTCCGGTAGATGTGGGCTAAGTTCTAGCCCTGAGTTCATTCCTTCAATTCATCAAAGGTTGCTCATCCTCCGGGTCAAAAAAATTTGGTTCAACATTTGTGCCCTTCCTAGCCATGTGCTTTTTTCGTTTGCCTTTATCTCCCGGTTGGAGGTCATCTTTTTTTCTCTTTGGAAGGTTTGATCCTCCTTCATTGATCGTAATGTCTTTAGCCTTTTTCTGTGGTTGATCGGTTAAATTAGTGCGTACCATATCTGCAAAAGATCGAGAAAGGATAAGAAAAAAACTTAAATTTAGGCACAATGACTTTCTCTGCAGATAGACTCGCCGATCAAGTCGGCGAGTTGCTGAACCAATTCGGCAAACTAAATTGGGCTCGCCGATGGGTTGGCTAAACAATTAAGGCAAGTCGGCGATAAGAGAGTCCTTTCGGCAAATCGCCAACTATTTTCGATGAGCAAGGGTTTGTCCGCCGAAAGTTACAGTGCATAAGGGTCTCAGGGGTAGCATACGGAGGGCGATCAAGAGTACTTTTGGCGAGTCGCCGAGTGCGTTCGGTGACCACATGGCTTCTCTCCGAAAGTTATAGTTTCATCCAATTTGACCAAATACTAAGGGCGAGATAGAGACATTGGGAGAACCGCCGAATGATTCGGCGATCTCAACCCAACTCGCCAAATGGTCCAACGTGCCCATTTTAATCCATCTTCTCGAATTCAATCCCGCAGACGCTGAAAGCAAAATCAAAGCATGCACTGACGAAATTCAAAAGAGACCCATACTAGCCATCACCCCGGAATACTTAGATTTCTCCCGGACTTGCCGCATTTGGCTATTTGACGATATTTGTTCTTAAGAGCGGTGTCACCCTCTCTATCATTGAGCAAACTTTCGACATTTAGCACAAACATAGGCTACTCAAATTTCACCCAATCAATCAAAAGAAAATGCAATCATGACCCAACTCATTAAAAAACACAAAGATTACGAGCATTTAACAATCAGACAACACATGCAAGATTTCCGAATTAAAATAGGCATGTAATCATTCTAATCCTATCAGAGAGGCCCAACACACATCACTAAGAGACAATTATTGCAAATGAGTACGAAACATTTAAATGTAAATATGGGAAAAGGAAACCAACCTTCAATGTTGATTAAATTCGATTTGAAAAGCTAGGAGGCAAAGTATTAATTCCGAGCACAAGTCCCAAACTAATGTAAAGCTAAATTGAAGAAGATGCTACCTTAGTGCGATTTTAGGAGATTTATGAGTGAGGGAAAGTGAAGAAATTGAAGTTTTTAATCTTTTGGCCTTTATAAACTGTCCAGTTCGCGCTCGTTCGGCGACGTTAGTTGCAAACGCCAATTCACTCGGTGATTCGCCGAGTGGTCCCTTGTCCCGCCGATTGTTACAGACTTGTCAATTTCTTGGGATCAAAATGGCGGTCTAAGTCGAGATCGCCGACCTAGTCGGCGATGCACCGAACTGCTTCTCAAGGTCGCTGAATTATACAGGCTCTAATTTAAAATTGAGCTAAGCCAAATAGTGGGTCAGGTCGGGCACGCCAACCTGTTTGGCGGTCCGCCGACTGACCTTTTTTTCACCAATCTGTATTTTTCACCACTTTCCTCATTCAAACCTGCACCACTAACACACCATTATTTATAAAAGCAAATTTAAGCATTTAAAACCTTGGGTTGCCTCCCAAGAAATGCTTTATTTAACGTCGTGTCTTGACGCGAATCCTTACTCACTCCCCATTGGTTGGGTTGACCCTAGTGTTACTAGGTAACCCCAATAGTTCGTTTGAGTGAATAGGAGGCACCGCATAATTCAAGAGTGTCCTGATCAGCTGGATCGATTTAAAATGAGAGCCAACCATTTGATTCAACACTTCAATATTCTCCTTCATCTCTTCCAACATTTGATCTTGTTCGATGATCTTTTGGAGAATTATTTGGAGTGTGTCCTCGACACGGTTGTTCTCCCAGCCTCTAGATTGTTTCCTCTCGTGAGAAGGTATGTACCTCCCTTGAATCTTGCACTAGTTTTCCACCTCTGTTATTTTGGTGGCCAATTCGTCCAGCTGAGCTACCAGTGCGGGTAATGTGAAGTCACTCTCAACTTCTTACTTCATCTTAGCTGGGTTTCCACCATTTCCCTCAGCCATGCTCAGGGAACCTACGTACTCCAACAAATTTAAAGAAAAACAAAACTAAAAATAAGATTAGTAAACTACGATTATTGAAAGCAAAATTTGACTTAAACCAAAAACTTTCACGAAACACCACTCCCTGGCAACGACGCCATTTTGATGTTTGCGTAATCAAAGACACAACGTTCAATGCAAGTGTCTACGATCGTGCAATAGTATAATAATCCAACCAAGGGTTGGGGTCGAGTCCCAAGGGAGTGGGCATGAAAATTAGTGGTTAAGCGCAAATGTGCTAAAGTTAATCGTAGCTAAAGATTTTTACGAGTGAATACATAGCAAATTAAAGAGGGACACAAGCGTGTCACTTAACAATGGGGTTTTTTTTTTTACTAGTAAGTAACAACAATAAAATTAACAGAGATTTCTACGTGATGAGAAGGGATTCTTGGGATGTGATCGGCATACGGGTTAATCTAAATTATTGGGTACATGCTTTTGATAGAAAATTTATAGAGTAATAGTGACTAGGCTAATCTATATGTGGGAATAAATTTTCTCTCGAGCAACTTACCCCGTTTCAAATGGGTTCCTCTCGGACACCCACTTGCCGCATAAAGACCAACCTACACCTTACCCCACTCACTCTCTCGAGCTAAGTGTTAGGATATGGGACTAGGGTTCACTCTCTCGAGCTGAACCTCATGTCGACCCTCTCCTTAGGCCATCAATCTAGTAGTCATGGTTTCGCGACCTCTTTCTCGAGCAAGCCGAAAACACATAAATAAACTTGTATTTGCAACTACAAATTTGTTAAATTCAACCACAACTACTAGGTGAAATCACCATTAGAGAACTTGGCATACAACTCTCTATCCTTTAGAGTTTGGAGAACTATTCTAAGATGGCTAGCATGATCTTCCTCATTTTTTGAATAGATTAGAATGTCATCAATGGACACGATGACAAACATATCTAAATAAGGCTTGAATACTCTATTCATAAGGTCCATGAATGTTGCAAGTGCATTGGTCAAACCAAAGGACATAACTAGGAACTCATAATGACCATAACAGGTCCTGAATGTTGTCTTTGGAATGTCACATTCCCTCACCCTTAACTGATGGTAGCCTGATCTAAGGTCTATCTTACAGAAACGTGTAGCACTCTGAAGCTGATCGAAAAGATCATCAATTCTTAGAAGAGGATACTTATTCTTGATGGTAACCTTGTTCAACTGACGGTAATCTATAAACATCATAAGGGAACCATCTTTCTTCCTTACAAATAAGACCAGAGCCCCCCAAGGTGAGACACTTGATTGAATAAAACCCTTAACAAGGAGATCTTTCAACTATTCTTTTAGATCTTTCAACTCTGCTGGAGCCATTCTATATGGCGGAATTGATATAGGACGAGTATCTAGAAGAAGGATTATACCGAAGTCTATCTTTCTCTCAAGAGAGACTCCGGCTAAATCATCAAGAAAGACTTCTGGAAACTCACTCACAACTAGAATTGACTCAATATAAGGTGTCTCAACACTAGAGTCATTAACTCGGACTAAGTGATAGACACAACCCTTGGAAACTAACTTTCTTTCCTTAAGGTACGAAATAAAACAACCCTTAGGCACTGTTGAACTACTACTCCACTCTATAACTAGCTCATTAGGAAACTGGAACTTGACAACTCGAGTTCTATAATCAATGGACGCATAACAGGCATGAAGCCAGCCCATACCCAGAATGACATCAAAATCAACCATCTCTAACTCAACTAAGTCAGCCATGATATTCTTGTGATTGACTAAAATGGTACAATCACGATAGACTCGCTTCAGCTAGAATAGACTCCCTAACATGTGTAGAAACACAAAAGGGCTCACAAAGTTTCTCAGGAAGAAAATCAAATTTCATCGCAACGTAAGGAGCCACACAAGATAAACTCACTCATGGGTCTATCAAAGCATAAACATTAAGAGTAAAGGCTTTGATCATACCAGTGACAACATCTGGAGAATTCTCTTGCTCTTGACGACTCGTGATAGCATATAGGCGATATGCTCCTCCGTCTGCCCCTGAAGTAGCTCCTCTAGATGAAGCTCTGTCTGGTGGAGCAACAGATAAAGATTGGGCTCTATTGCCCTAATTCCCATTACCTTGCCGGTTTTTAGGGCACTCTTTCATGAAGTGAACCTTTTGAGCACACTTGAAACAACCAGTGGAGCCATCACGACACTTACCTTGGTGGTTCCCACCTCACTTAGCACATGCAAGAGCCCAGTTACGTCTTTGGGCCATACTACCCTAAGACTGTGCAAGTCTAGCTCTGAAATTCTGGGAATTCTGACCATTATACTCACCTTTGTTTCTAGGTGCAGGTGCACTAGCAGATGGTGAAGAAGGTCCCTTTTGCATTTGCTGAAAGGAAGAACGGTTCACATTACTCCTTTGTTGCCCAGACTCATTCCCTGTCTTAGCTTTCTTGTTTCTAAACTCTTCCCTATCCCTTGGCTTCTCTTCGTCGGCCTATTGTACATATACCATCAACCTTGCTATATTCATGTCCCCTATTAGCATACCCGCATTGCCCTCTTTGCTTGACAGATGGGACAACCCAGCAACAAATAAAATCATCATGCTCCTCATATCCACAACCATCTCTGGAGCATAGCGAGAAAGTTGGGTGGACTTCAAGTTGTACTCATGAACACTTAGTGAATCCTGCTTAAGGGTAAGGAATTCCCGTACCTTGGCTTCTCTCAGTTCGCGGGGAAAGAAACACACCAAGAACGCACTCTTGAACACAGCCCAACTCAAAACCGGTGCATTCTCGGCCCTACTCTTCATCCACTGGTCAAACCAAGTCCTAGCAAAACACTTCAGTTGATATGCATCTAGTTCCCTCGCTCAGCATCGGCAACGTGCATAACCTCAAACACCTTATACAGTTTCTCAACAAAATTTTCTAGATCCTCAGTAGTGCTTGAACCAGTGAAGCTTAGAGGATTCATCCTCAAGAATTCGTGGATTCTCGAAGTATCAGCCTCTTCCTGTCGAGCCCCTCTTTGTTGCCCAACTTGGTTGGTCACCTTTTAATTTAGCATTCGGATTGCTTCCCGAAATTCAGCATTGGTGACCTCACCTTGAGGTTGTATTTCAAGTGTGTTTGGTACCCCTTGATCCTCAACATTACGCCTAGCAGGACGACCTTGGGCATCTCTTCGTGGAGGCATGATCAACTGAAAGACACGCACAAGCACGAGTTAGAAGGAAACTTTATAGAGATAAACTTTATCGCACGAAATGAATATGAAAGAAGTGAAGGAATTTCCTAAATGTTGCAGCCTCCTAATTATAGATGTTGCATGGTTCACACCGATAACTAGGACTATACAGACATGGCTTCATAGACTCCTTAGGACTTTTGAACTCTGTGCTCTGATGCCAAGTTTTTCACACCCCGAGCCTACACCCTGGGCGGGACTGGCACTCGAGAACCATTATTGGCCCCAAGCAAACCCTTGGCCTGGTTTAACTCATAGCGGAAGACTTAAATCATTAATACAAGGATTCAAATGCACTTTAAAACAATTGTCTCAAATATGCTTAGAACGTTTAAGGATAAACATTCAAATTAGGCAAAGTGGCAACTCAAGTCTTACAGCAAAACATCTGAAACACAAGGCTAAATGACTCATATCTAGATGTCTATGAAGCCTCTAAATACTAAGAGGGATGTCGAGACAAGACCCCTGATCAACCTAACAACTGACTAACAAAGCAATAAAAGGGAATCCTTTGGAAGAAAGGAGGCTCACCAACTAACTCCGGGTGCTCAACTGGATCAACGAGGCGTTGGATGTTGATCCTGGTTACCTGTATCTTCATCATTAAAAGATGCAAGCCAAATGGCATCGGTACATTGAATGTATGAGCATGCGAGGGGAAAACTAAACATAACATAAGCTTGAAAGGAATCTGAAAAGAACACTTACCTTAGTTTTACTCATCTTATGAATACTCAACTCAAATGCAAAGTAAAACAACAATAAAGGGTGCAGTTTATACAAAGCATTTAAAAACAGTTGGTCACAACTCAATGTATTAAAGAAATACAATAACAACTCAGTTTACATATAAAGTAATATAATACTGTGGGGGTTTCTATAACCAACAACCATCACTATGAGCTAAAGTGATGATACAGCGTCTCGACCACGTTGCCAGAACTATCCTATACCTTGCCGTGATATAGAACGCCTCAATTAAGTGGATCCACTAGTCTATGCTAAAAAGCACTAAAGAATCATCTAAAAAGTATGACCCTTTCTACCCACGATGGCTACAGGATTTATGGAGACTTGAGTTATTATGAACTCGTCCCCATATCGGTGCTCAATACAACTCCCAAAATTTACTCAACTCATATGTTTTAAAAACAAAACTCTTTCTGTGATTTGAGGTAATTACTCAAAACTAGCTTAAAAGCTCTCTTGGAAATCGTTGGTTGCTTTCTTATTTAAATGTGAAAACATTTCAACTCTTAAGAATACGTAGTTCCCGTATAATCTTTTGAAGAAATGAACTTTACTCTTACTCTTACTCTTTACTCAACTCAAAACTCAAGCCTTAAAATAAAGTTAAAACATTTGTAAAAGACTTTGGAAGACTCTAAGAACTTCTCTTGACTTGACTCTTAACTTTCCTTGAAGTGAATTATGGATTCAAGGCTCATGATCTCATGTTTGTGGATAATTTCATGGTGTTTATACATACCTTAGAGTGTAGAAATCAACTAGAAAACAGAGGTACGTTGCTAGGGAACTCAAACAGAAAGAAATGGGAAAAGGTAGAAGGCCTGGCGACCCTGGCGCTCTAAGTGGCGAGGGCAGCCAACCTTCAAACTTCAGAGTCTTGGTTGGGGCGCCTTTCCTTGTGCGGCTCCCCAGATCCCAAACTTCAGAGTTCCCTTTTGGGCGCTCTGAGAGGCGCAGCGCCCCAGTCCCCTCCTCAGAAAATCCCTAAATTTTCTTGCTCATTTTTCAACTCTTAACCCTCTAAATTCAATTGGTTCTTTCCCCAAACACTTAGAACCAACTATATCACCAAAATATGTAAGAATATACTCGAACTCACACCTAATCTCATGAATCAAACTCAAGAAACTTCTCAACAACTTCAACAACAAGAACCCACAAGAACTTAAATAGATTTCATCAAGAACGCATAATCTTTTATTTCAAAAACACAATTACGCTGAATTAAATCATGATTGGCGCGTGGGTGAACTAACCCAATGCTATGTGATCTCACATACCTCGTAGGATTGAATCCTTAGCGAAATCTACTTCCAAAATCGCAAGAACTTGATGAATTTTGAACCTTTCTTCTCCTTTCTCCTCTTTTATCTTTTCTCCAAGCCCTAGCGTGGTTTTGGTAAAAGCGTAAACTGATATAATTATGATTAGACCTCAATTAAACTTCTAAAAACGGAATTAATTAATTGGGTATGGAAAAGACCAAAATACCCATTCAAAATCCGGATTAGACTTTCCTTATCTAAACAGCCCAACTTCAAATGGGTATATCTCCCTCATACGAACTCGAAATCATGCAAACTCGGCAGCGTTGGAAAGATAATTCAAATATATTTCCTACGGTATCTTGTAGCACACCTAACTCATCCTTAGCTAGGAGTTATGGTCATTTTAAATTGACCCAAAACTCTGGCTCAAGAAGACCCTTGTTTCATTAAAAGTATTTATGTAGCTTAGATTATAAATAGTATACACAAGCTTCTTTAGAGTGGGAATGATATACCCAAAACTCATGCTCAAGAAGACTCCTTTTCTTCTTTATTCCTTATACTTCCTCCAAACCTCCAAACTATTGACTTGATGCAAACCTCTTGACCTTCATATCTTGGCTTGGTGTGCATGCATCACTACTCTACAGCACAACCTTGAAGATGAAAGAATGGTAATCAATCCTAAATGTTTTGTAGGCTCCCATTTATGTCACGACCCAAACTACCCCTAGGCGCGACATAGTGAATAGGATCTCGAGAAACCCTAAACAAGACACTTGATATAAGCATGACACTAAAATAAACACAAGAAATAAAATGAATCATAAAGCAGAATATAAGTTTCAAACTCCAAATCCTAAGAGATACCAAAATCATAGTACATGATTCAAAATGCAAAATCTACTAAGTCTGACATAAGCCTCTACTACATAGGTATGACTAGGACAAACCATGGCTCAAGAAATAAGTCTAAAAATTGAAAAGACTGAAAGAACATAAAAATGATAAGTGTCATGCCCTCGAACCATGAGGACTCATCAAACTGCTAAGCAAACACTATCAATCCACTAGTCACGGCTGGATGGAGGAACGGCAGACCTTATATTAAAAAATAATATAGGCATAAGAGATACATATATGCCAGTACTTGGAATGTACTGAATATGGGGAATATACATAAACATAAGCATGAAGCATGGGAAAACATGATAATGAATGACCAAGTAAAACATGTAAAATCTTGGTAAGTTAAAGTCATAAATCGTAGAACAAGGTCAATGCAATATTTGAAAACCATAACATAGGCTTTATTCTTTTGAGGAAATCATAAACTCTTTGAGAAAACCATTAACTTTTTTGGGATGTTTACCTTTAACCGTTATAAACCATGTGAGCTATTACATGGAGTCTGGTGTACTACTCCCACATTGAAAAGAGAGTGTACTACTTGCCAAGGTAAGGACCATGTTGTTAAGCTTAAGTGAATCCACTAGCTATGTCCAGTTAGGACAAAATCCTACTGAGCACATAGTTATGGGACAAGGGGATTTATACTAAAAAAACTCTACTTCTACTAACATGAGAGCCTCCATCCCAAAGTTCACTCCGTGCTAAGTAAACTCCCGACGAAAATAAGCATAATCATAATTATAATATTTGGAAGGGTAAGAATTTAGTAATACCAATCCAATCATAAACTTCATATCATATAATAACTCCTTTCAAAATCATGATTTCATAATATGTTCATAAAGACAATGTAGTTTAGGTGTCAAATTAATTAAAATTGTTGAAATGCACCTTCGGTCCCATGTACGATCCGTACAAAAGGCTACGGATCGTCCTAATCATCCATATGTCCATTTACTATAGACCGAATTATTGATATCAAACCACAAGCCCAAAACTACGGTCCGCTAAACACTCTATGGCTCATAGGTCCCTTCCATATAACCCAAGTTTAGAAATCCCTCCAAGTCTCAACATCATTCCAAGACCCATGGACTACGGTCTATAAGCCTTATCATCATAACCTGAGGTATCAAAATATCACCAAGTCTAGGAACACCCTACAACTCCTTCCTACGGGATGTACACTCTCCTATGAACTGTCGTATTGGTCTATAGACCCTTATCAAAGACTTGACAATTTCAACTTCCAGGACTCCTTTTCCACGACCGTAGGACCTTGTATGTTCTGTAGTTGGCTCCATAAAACATGCACCATCAAATATTTTTTTGCAAATTCCTTTCCAACTCAACTTAGCAATTTGCGAGGTGTAACAATTTATAAGTGTGATTCAAAACACACCTATAAGCAAGACTTTACTAGACATAACTTGTTGACACCCTAAGATATGGCATTGCTCTGATACCAAGTTTATCACACTCTAAATTTAGAGAAGGGCCATTGGCACCCGATGCTTTACTTAACCGAGCAAACTATTGAAATTAAAACACACACTATTAAGGCCAAGCTATATAGAAATAAATGAAATGGAGAAAGTTAAAATATAAGGCAATACAATACAAGTCGCTCAGGCTACTATCTAAAAACCAAAACTAACAACAAGGCCAACATAGTCACAATCAGTTGCAAATCCCATAACAAACATATACAATCCTATAAGATAAAGCATTAATAATAACTAGTCAGGTAAAGGTCCCTACATAACCATTAGTAACACAAGGCAAAGAGAATACTTTAGACTCAAACAATTGCATAAAGAATGGAGTGTATCAACCATAAACTTAACTCAACCACATACATAAGGATCCTTGTGAAATACATAACCTACATACATGAATGCAGCAGCACCAAGCAATGAAAACGTCTATAAAATATAATGTAATGTATATGTAAGGCGGTAGAATCATAGAATCAGCACGACCCAAAACATAAACCACAATACGATATATTTAGTGTCACGACCCAGATCGTCGTGATTGACACCCACACTAACCCTCCGATGGGAGAACCACTACAACAACCCAACTAAACAACTTAACCAAAAATTAAGGTATTTAAAGATACGGAAGCAGGTTGAAATGTCTAAGAAAATAAAAATAGGGAATTCTCATAAACTCCAACAAAAGTCTAACCAAACAAATGCAGAAATACTACCTAGAACCTGAAAGCCAATGTACCAAAACATCTAAGGTTCAACCATAAGTATAAACAAGAAGGGGTACAACCCCATACTAAACACAAGAAAATCTAAAGAACTAGTCTAAGTCCAAAAGGTTGACATAAACTGAAAGAAAACTCATGGCAGCCCGGAAGAACTGGCTCACACTTGAATTCAAAACGATCACTAATTTTTAAGCGAGGTCTGTCAATAGCCGCTTGAAGATGCCATGTACTCAACAAAGAAAGAGCAAGTTCAGTACCAGTACACAACCACAATGTACTGGTAGGATCACGCGGCTATCCCAATAAGTGCAACATACATAAGTCATTACAACACAATAATAACATGCATATACCGAACATATACAATAACAATATCATTTACGAACAACGAACATTTTCACAATTCTCAAATATCACAGTTATGTCAAATCGATGGTCCTCTCATGGAACCCACACCCAAACTGTTAACGTACCGATACGTGGTACCCGATCCAATGTTTATGCCGGAACGTAGCAACCGATCCTATGTTTATGCCAGAACGTGGCAACCAATCCAAGTTAGTGTGTCAGAATGCAACACCCAATCCATTCAACAATCCACAATCACAATCACAAAGTACACTCTCATAATCATACAATCAAGTCATGATTAATGGCATTCATCATTCATCTATCCTCATTTAAAATTAGTGTGATCAATAAAGCAATATTCGCATACATACACGTATTATAATGAAGCAAGAACAACATACATCACACCACATGAAATCACAACCATCACCTACCTCGAAACAAGCTTGAATCCCTAAGAAACTTGATTCTTCCCTTTCCAGATTCGTTCTGCTTGTTCTTGGTCTACAAACAATTAATATAACATGGAAATCAATAAACAATAACTAATTACCCGAATTACAAATAATCATATAATCCCTAGATCAAACCCATTATCCCAATATCCAAATTAGGTCTTTTTCCACCCTAATTCCTAGATCAAAACCCTCCCTCATCGATAATTACCCGCTAGATTACATTTTACGGATCAAAAAATGGGTTCGGGGAGTTAAAACCTTACCTTTAGCCTTAAGAATGGTGAAAAACCATCAAGAAAGCACCTGGGGTCGTCTCCTAGCTCTCAAAGTCGAAAAGTGCAGAATAAAATGTTTTTGGGCTTTATTTTTTACTTAAGTCACGTCTGTCTCGCCATAGCGGTACTCACCCCCACTATAGCGTCCCCGCCCTAGGGGTATAAATTCCCACCATAGCGGCTTGCATGCAACAGTGAGTAAATTTAATAATTCCAATATCCCCATTTCACAACACACCTTCAGCCAACGACACTCAGAAACTACCCGTTCATGTTAAGATTAGTTTCAGAAGTTCTACTCACCTGAAAGCAATTTTGTAAGGTCGTACGGTTCCTTAACATCTTAGCTATCTACTCATGTGATCAATTTAAAATTAGATCAACCAATTGTTACCAGATTTCCCTAGACCTTACCAACTCCGATTTCATCCAAATCTGGACTAGGTTGGGAAATCCCAAGTTACTACGAAAACATTTTCGGCCCAAAAATTTTCCCCGTTGGCTTTTCTATAACAACGGGAACCGGTCGTTACAATAGATACCAATTTACCCATCACTCGTCCCCAAGTGACAAACTTAGGAATAATAGGCTAAAGAAAGAATGGAATAGTACCCGAATCGATGAACAATTGGGGATGCTTGTCTCGCATATCCTTCTCGGTTTCCCAAGTAGCTTCCTCAACTGGACGATTCTTCCATTGTACCTTCACGTACTTAATCTATATGGTCCTCAGCTTACGCACATCATGATCAAGAATCGCAATCGGTTCCTCCTCATACTGAAGGTATTTGCCTAACACAACTGAGTCCCATTTTATGATGTAATCCCCGTCACCATGATATCTCTTCAACATGGACACGTGAAATATCGGATGAACTCCCAATTGGTTAGGAGGTAAAGCAAATCTATAAGCCACTAGCCCTACACATTCAAGAACCTCAAAGGGACCAATGTATCGCGGACTTAGTTTTCCCTTCTTGCCAAATCTCATCACCCCTTTCATGGGTGATACCTTCAGAAGAACATTTTCACCAGTCTGAAATGCCACGTCTCTTACCTTATGGTCTGCATACTTCTTCTGTCTAATCTGGGCCGCTAAAAGCTTAGTTTGGATGTTTCTCACAGTATCTTGAGCATCCTTCACTAAATCAACCCCCAAAGGTTTCACATCTCTAGCCTCGAACCATCTTATGGGTGATCCCCTCCCATAAAGTGCCTCAAATGGTATCATATCAATGTTGGAGTGATAACTATTATTATAGGAGAACTCACACAAAGGTAAGAACTTATCCCAATACCCTCCAAAATCAATCACACATGCCATCAACATGTCTTCTAACATTTGAATAGTCCTCTCTGACTGTCCGTCCGTCTGTGGATGGAAAGCGGTACTAAAAGTGAGTTATGTGCCAAATTCATCATGCAACTTTCTCCAAAACTTATATGTGAATTGGGTACCACGGTCTGAGATGATAGAAAGGGGAACCCTATGCAACTTCACTATCTCTTTCACATAAACCTTTAACATATTTTCAGCATTGTAATCTATTCTTACCGGAATAAAATGGGCTGATTTAATCATTCTATCAACCACTACCCAAATAGAATCAAACTTCCCCAAAGTCTTGGGAAGACCAACCATGAAGTCCATAGCTATCATTTCCCATTTCCATTCCAGAATTGGCATTCATTGAAGCAAACCTGCAGACCTTTGATGTTCATACTTTACTTGTTGGCAATTTTGACACTTAGCCACAAACTCTGCTATATCCTTCTTCATGCTCGGCCACCAATAAATTCGCTTCAAATCTTGGTACATCTTGGTCACACCTGGGTGAATGGAATATTGCGAACCATGGGATTCTGTCAACAATTTCCGAATCAAGTCATCGATTCTAGGAACACAAATCCTTCCTTTAAAATTGAGCACACCTTCCGCATCAAGAGTGGTATCTTGTGTCTTACCAATCACAGTCTTCTTCTTAAGTTCATTCAAATTTT
Organism: Solanum lignicaule; assembly: GCA_029582545.1. Taxonomy (NCBI): domain Eukaryota; kingdom Viridiplantae; phylum Streptophyta; class Magnoliopsida; order Solanales; family Solanaceae; genus Solanum; species Solanum lignicaule. The sequence continues at coordinate 37,936 of JAJOOF010005439.1, forward strand.
CATCATCGAACTGCTTGGCCTTGATCTCCTCAATGAACGTGGCCCTTACTTCAAAGCTAGCTAACACCCCACCTCTTTCTGAGATGCCCAACTGCATGAACTTAGACTCCAAGGTCTTAATTTCCTTTGCCAAAGGTTGCTTGGTTACACTCAAGCCAGCTAGACTACCCATACTCACCGTTTTTCGACTCAAAGCGTCTGCCCCTACATTAGCCTTACCCGGATGGTATTGGATGGTGACATCATAATCCTTAAGTAGATCCATCCACCTTCTCTTGCTCAAATTCTGATCCTTCTAAGTGAACGCATGCTGCAAACTACAATGATCAGTAAACACCTCACACTTAACACCATATAGATAATGCCGCCAGATCTTAAGAGCAAACACTACCGCTACCAACTCCAAATCATGCGTTGGATAATTTCTCTCATGCACCTTCAACTGTCGTGATGCATAAGCTATAACATTCTTATCCAACATTAACACAGCACCCAAACCCAAATGTGAAGCATCACAATAAATAATAAAATCTTTACCTTCAATCGAAAGTGCTAGAATAGGTGTTGTGGTCAAGAGAGTCTTGAGCTTTTGAAAACTCTCCTCACATTTTTCAGTCCATTCAAATGGTATCTCCCTTTTGGTAAAATTTGTCAAGTGAGTGGCAATAGAATCAAAGTTCTTCACAAATCGACGATAGTAGCTAGTGATCCCCACAAAACTCCTAAATTCTGTCACAGAGCTAGGCCGAACCCAATTCTCAACCGCCTCAATCTTTTAGGGGTCTACCATTACCCCTTATTTTGAAACTACATGCCCCAAAAATGTAACCGAAGTCAACCAAAATTCACACTTAGAGAATTTCGCATATAACTTTTGTTTCCCTAGAACACCCAGAACAATACGAAGATAGTCGGCATGCTCTTTCTCACTTTTCGAATAGACCAAAATGTCATCAATGAAGACTATCACGAACGAATCGAGAAAGGGTTTGAACACTCCATTCATCAAACTCATGAAAGCCGCAGGCGCATTAGTCAAGCCAAAAGATATAACTAGGAACTCGTAGTACCCACAACAGGTTCTAAACGCCGTCTTGGGCACATCCCTAGGCCTAATCTTTAACTGATGGTAACCAGACCTTAGATCAATCTTAGAGAAAACTGATGCACCTTACAATTGATCAAAAAGATCATCTATTCGAAGCAATGGGTACTTGTTTCGAATGGTGACCCTATTCAATTGTCGGTAATCTATACACATCCTCATATTACCATCTTTTTTCTTAACAAACAAAACTAGAGCATCCCACGGGGAAGATCTAGGACGAATGAATCCTTTATCAAGAAGTTCTTAGATTTGAGCCTTAAGCTCTCTCAATTCTGTCGGAGCCATGCAATATGGAGGGATGGAAATGGGACGAGTACCAGGTTCTAAATCAATAGAAATCTATATCTCTATCCGGAGGCATACCAGGCAAATCATTAGGAAACACTTCTCTAAATTCTGACACCACAGGAATAGACTCAATAGATGGAGACTCAACTTCCACATCCCGAATATGGGCCAAATAAGCTAAACAACCCTGCCCTACCAGTTTCCTAGCTCGAATGGAGGATATGATCTTAGTTTGCTTAGGCTTGTACACCCATTCCCACTCTAATTTTTCCCTTCCCGGAATTTCTAGAGTTACAGACTTAGTATTACAATTAAGCACAGCATAATAGGGGGACAACCAAGTCATACCTAACATTATATCAAAGTCAGTCATATCCAAAATCACCAAATCAGCCCAAGTCTGGAAACCCATAATAAAAATAGGACAAGCACGATAGACATGGGTGACTATGACAGACTCTCCAACTGGGGTAGAAACATGGATGGGGCATCAAGTATATCACAATTCATATTAGATTTTAAGGCAAATCGCACGGATACATAAGAATAAGTAGAACCCGGATCAAATAACACATTAGTCATTCGATCACAGACAAGAATAGTATATGTGATCACTGCGTCAGACGTCTCTACCTCGATCTTGCTCGAAAAGGCATAACATTGAGCCCTATCATCGTGACGGGCAACTTTCATGCATGGCTGCATTGTACCTCTTCTTGCGTTACCATTTCCCCTACCTCCATGGCCTCGCTAATTTCCTCCTCGCCCACCTTGTGGACGCCCTCGACCATTACTACCATTTCCCGCGGGTATCACTGCTCTAGATTGTTGTTGCACGGAATCCAACATGCACGGGTGGGGACAATCTCTCCTTATATGCCCAGGTTCTCTACAGTTGTAACATGTACGATCAAAAGATGGCATGCTGCCCGCTGAAGGTACGGCTCATTGGCTATCCTGAATCAAATTCTGAGGTAGAGTTCCAGAGTAGTTACTAGTAGAAATGGGCATAGCAGACTGAATTGGTCGGGCTGCAAGAGTCGGCCTCCCTGAACCTCTGAAGTAAGATCCCTGAAAGTTGCCTGAATTTTTGGCTTTCTTAGCCAATGCCCTAGCCTGACCGTCTCGCCTCACCCCCCTCCACTTTCTTCACAAAGTTTGTTACCTCATTGAAGTTTTTTCCTGTAGAGGTCATATGAACAAACAATACTTGCAACTCAGAATTTAGTCCCTTAATAAAAAAACGGATCCTCTCCTCCTCAGTAGTCACCAATTCCGTAGCATATCTAGACAAGGCATGGAACTTGGCCTCATAAGCAGCCACAGATATACCACCTTGCTCCAAAGCCATGAACTCATCTTTCTTGCAATCTCTCAAAGTCTAAGGTAGATACTTCTCCAAGAACAGAGCATGAAATTGGGTCCAAGTAAGTAGGGGTAAAACTGAAGATTTGCATTCCACATAAGCTCTCCACCACTGCTTACCCTCACCTTGAAGCTGAAAAGTCACAAACTCAACCCCATACTGCTGGACAATTCCCAACTTATGAATCCTCTTATAGCAATCTAGGATGAACTCATATCCATCCTCACTCTTAGAACCATGGAACACATGTGGTTTCAACTTCAAAAACTTAGTCAACATCTCATGCTCATTACCAGTCATAACAGGACCCAACAAAGGACAGAAGAAAGCATCATTACCTATATTTCCACCCACCTTAGGGACAATGATAGCAATAGGGGGATTGGTGGGAGCTTGAGTTGCTTGAACAGAGGGAAGCACTCCAAGACCAACCAATCCTTTCAAGAACGACATGATCAGTTGAGCTAACACTGGGTCTATGGTAGGAATACTTGTAGTCTCAGTCTGCACCTCTTCCTCTTTTCCTACATTCTCCTCATTCTCAACCTCGATATTCTCCTCTACCTCTTTATGATGTGCAGGAGGAGCCTCATTCCTTGGAGCATCTTCAACCGGTGCTCCATCCCTAGTAGGCGCCACCCTTCCTCGGTCTCTACCCCTAACTCTTCCTCTACCCTTGCCTCGACCGCGACCTCTCGCTGCAGATTCCTCAGCTGGAGCATTGACAGGAGCTACGAGCCTGACGCCGTTGAACCTAGTGTTAACCATCTACTAACAGAAGAGTGAAGGAGGTTAGATACCAATTAGAATCAAGTTATAGAACGAAAGGAAACAACAGAAAACAGAGAGATTTCCTAAAGTCATATAGCCTTTCGAAGAAAAGTACAGATATCTCTGTACTGTTCCGCAAGACTCTACTAGACTCATTTTGGTACATCGAGATCAACGAACCTAGACTCTGATACCAACTTTGTCACAACCCAGACCGTCGTGATTGGCACCCACACTAACCCTCCGATGGGAGAACCACTACAACAACCCAACTAAACAACTTAACCAAAAACTAAGGAATTTAAAGATACGGAAGCAGGTTTAAATGTCTAAGAAAAGAAAAATAGGGAGTTTCTATAAACTCCAACAAAAGTCTAACCAAACAAATGCGGAAATACTACCTAGAACCTGAAAGTCAATGTACCAAAACATCTAAGGTTCAACCATAAGTCTAAACAAGAAGGGGTACAACCCCATACTAAACACTAAAAATCTAAAGAACTAGTGTAAGTTCGAAAGGTGGACATAAACTGAAAGAGAACTCATGGCAGCCCGGAAGAACTGGATCACCCTTGAATTCGAAATGATCATTGATCTTCTAAGCAAAGTATGTCAATAGCCTCTTGAAGATGTCCTGTACTCAACAAAGAAAGAGCAAGTGTAGTATCAATACACAACTACAGTGCACTGGTAGGATCACGCGGCTATCCCAATAAGTGCAACATACATAAGTCATTACAACACAATAATAAACTGCATACACCGAACATATACAATATCAATATAACTTATGAACAACGAGCAGTTTCATAATTCTCAAATATCACAGTTATGTCAAATTGATGGTCCTCTCATGCAACCCACACCCAAACTGTTAGCGTACCGGTACATGGTACCCGATCCAATGTTTATGCCGAAATGTGGCAACCGATCTTATGTTTATGCCGAAATGTGGCAACCGACCCAAGTTAGTGTATCGAAACGCAACACCCGATCCATTCAACAAGCCATAATCACAATCATAAAGTACATTCTCATAATCATACAATCAAGTCATGATTCATGGCATTCATCATTCATCTATCCTTATTTACAATAAGTGTGCTCAATAAAGCAACATTCGCGTACATACACAGATTATAATGAAGCAAGAACAACATATATCATATCACATGAAACCACAACCATCACCTACCTCGAAACAAGCTTGATCCCCTAAGAAACTTGATTCTTCCCTTTCCAGATTTGTTCCTATTGTTTTTGGTCTACAAACAATTAATATAACATGGAAATCAATAAACAATAACTAATTACCCGAATTACCAATAATTCTATAAACCCTAGATCAAACCCATGATCCCAATATCCAAATTAGGGCTTTTTCCACCATAATTCCCATATTGAAACCTTCCTCCGTCGATAATTACCCACTAGATTACATTTTACGGATCGAAAAATGGGTTCGGGGAGTTAAAACCTTACCTTTAGCCTTAAGAATGGTGAAAACTGTCAAGAAAGCACCTGGGGTCGTTCCTAGCTCTCAAAGTTGAAAAGTGCAGAATAAAATATTTTTGGGGTTTATTTCCGACTTAAGTCGCGTCTGTCCCGCCACAGCGGTACTCACCCCGCTACAGCGGCCCCGCCCTAGCAGCACAAATTCCCTCCATAGTGTCTTGCACAGAACAGTGAGTAAATTTAATAATTCCAATATCCCCATTTCACAACACACCTTCTCACCCGAATTCAATTCTGTAAGGTCGTACGGGTTCCTTAACGTCTTAGTTATCTACTCATGTGATCAAATTCAAAATTAGATCACCCAATTGTTACTAGATTTTCCTAGACCTTACCGACTCCGATTTCGTCCAATTCTGGACTAGGTTGGGAAATCCCAAGTTACTACGAAAAAGTTTTCCGGCCCAAAATTTTTTCCCGTTGGCTTTTCTATAACGACGGGAACCGGTCGTTACATTTAGTCTACATAGAATCATAGCTCAAAAAAACCTCACTATATGCGCAGTTTGTATTCACTTCTCTTCCCCGACTCAAATCACAAAAATAACAAGTAGTTCAACCGTCACACAATGACCTACCCGATCCATCATAAGTTTAACATGTAACAACCACAATCATATGATAATGAATGCAATGCAGTACAATTATAATAGAACCAATTGCAACCACAAACAATCTTACCTTTCCCTACATCAGGAAACCCAATCATAGCAACTACGACACAAATAACTTATTGTCGATAACTCACAGTCAAATCGACCATCTTCTTACTTATCTTATATCGCCATAATAGAGGCCCCACACATAATCCACAATTCACAACCACAATTTAAAGCCACAATGCAGAATTATATAAAATGCAAGGCAAAGCAATGCAATGCATCTGGTGTAGGCAAACACTCTGATCCTTGTCCAAAGACATAATATGCATGTGGTATAGGTGTACATTGTTATCCCTAGTCTCAGAGGTATAAATTGCATGTTGTATAAGTGAACATATCATTCCCAGCCATAAGGGAATGAATATGCATCATGCAGATGTATGTAGATAAATAATAAGTAAATCATTTCACCAGAACAATCTCAGTTAACTAAACCGTTCATAAAAATATATAAGTCGCCATGCGGTTCGAGGCCACTAGGATATTTAACATATACATATCACTATATGGACCGATAAGACCATCATGGTAGTTAAATGTATGCAATCGTTATGTAAATTGTCAAGGCTACCAAGATATCTGAATAGTAATAAATGCATGAACATGTAACAAAACAAATACTTCGAGCAACATACATATAAATATATTGTTGTTGGCCCACAACCAGCCATCAAATCGACATTACGGAACATCAAATCTCAATGGAAAGTAATCCAACTAAAAGATTGCACACAATTGTGCTACACTTTCCACCGTCTAAAGCATAAAACAACAGAAATTATGAAATGCTTGCAAATTAGTAACCTTGTATGTAAATCATATATAAACTTACCTTCTGCACACCATAATCATAACAGCACGATCAATTTTACTCATATATAGAAGAGGGAGTTGGAAAGGAAGCACACACGAGACCATCAACATGTGTGCTTCCTGGGATTAAGTTTGAATTAAGGGGTATTTTTGGTCATTTAAGGCATCCTACTTTAGACTTCAGGCTTTAATTATGTTATAGCAACGGTTGTGTTGTGTGAACATTTTCCGTTGCAGATAAAAAAGTACATCATATGTAGTTTGTCTTTTCACATGTGGGTCCCACTTAAGTTAGCAACTGCAACATATACTCTATTTTTTTAAAAAAAAAATCTGTTAGTTTCACCAAGAGTGCCTTTTGATTTTCTCATTCATGGAAATTGTATTTTTGTTTGATTATTATCATATGGTATAATTTAATATAATATATAATGTAAAAATGTCATAGATACTTAGAGTAAATGATAAAATTTTAACTTTTTGCTCGTACTGTGAATTTAACTTTTAAAAAATTATAGATCTATGATATCATGAATATCCTAATTATTTGTGTTCTTTTATCTCAATTTATATGACATCATCTTCTTATTAGACATAAGTTTAAGAAAGAAAAACACTTGAAACATTTGATTTTAAAAAATTCACATATATTTATGTGCTATAAATCATCTCATTAAGAATAAGATGAGAATAAGTTAAAATTATTGTACATAGCAAAAGTAAAATTATTTTTGGGGTGAAATAAATATTTCTTGACTTGAAATAAAAGTACTTGGAGGTCATTAATATTTTATTTATTTTATCTATCAATTTGATTCAATATATCATTGAATAATCTATTTTGTTTAAATTTA
>JAJOOF010005440.1:0-30168 GCA_029582545.1 Solanum lignicaule
ACAGCTAAACAAGTTTCCGGTAACTTCCGAAGCACATTTTTAAGAACTTTTTGGGTCAAATTCAAATATAATTATTTCATTAAGTTCTCGACTCCAAACTCACATGTGAGGCTCTAGTTTCACTCTATCATTTTCCGGGTCGTTACACTATAAAAGGTTTGTTGAGGGATTTTCTTCCATTTCTTCTCCTTTGATGGCTTTGACTCAAAAGAAAGCTAAGTTTGTATGGTTGGAAGCTTGTGAGAAAGGTTTTCAAGAGTTGAAAGATAGACTTACTTCTGCTACGGTGTTGACCTTACTGGAAGGTACGGATGGTTTTGTGGTATATTGACATGCCTCTAGAGTGGGGTTGGAATATGTGCTCATGCAAAACAGTAAAGTGATTGCCGATGCTTCAAGGCAACTTAAAGCCCATGAGAAGAATTATCTGACCCATGATCTTGAATTAGTGGCGGTTGTGTTTTCCTTAAAAATATTGAGGCATTAGTTGTATGGGGTCCATGTGGATATTTTCACCTATCACAAGAGTCTTCAATATGTGTTTAGTCAAAAGGACTTGAATCTTTATCAACGAAGGGGGTTAGAACTTTTGAAGGATTATGATATGAGTATCCTTTATCACCTCGGTAAAGCTAATGTCGTGGTGGATGCACTTAGTAGATTGTCCATGGGTAGTATGGCTCATGTAGAGGCTGAAAAGAAATAATTGGTCTGTGATGTGCATAGGTTGGCCCGACTAGGTGTCCAACTAGTGGATTCTGCCAAGGGTGGTGTCATGGTCCATAATGGTTCCAAATCATCCTTTGTGATGGATGTGAAGTCCAAACAAGGTCTTGATCCTATATTAGTTGAGTTGAAAGAGTCGGTACTTAAGAAGTCCGTTGAGGCTTTCTCCCAAGGGGAAGATGGGGTGCTTAGGTACCAAAGTCATTTATGTGTTCCGGATTCTGATTGTTTGAGGGAACAAATTTTAGAGGAAGCTCATAGTTCTCGGAATTCTATTCATCCGAGAGCCACCAAGGCGTACCGTGATCTACGGGAAGTCTGTTGGTGGAATGGTATGAACAAAGATATCGTAGGATTTGTAGCCAAATGTCCTAATTGTCAACAAGTTAAGGTTGAGCATCAAAGGTCGAGAGGCTTGTCCCAAGATATAAGTATTCCCACTTGGAAGTGGGAAGATGTAAATATGGACTTTATTGTGGGTTTGCCTCGCACCCGAAGGCAACATGATTCTATTTGGATCATTATAGATGGGATGACAAAATCAGCCCACTTTATTCCCATCAAGGTTTCTTTTTCGGCGGAAGACTATGCTAAGTTGTATATAAGGAAAATAGTGAAATTGCATGGGGTTCCTCTATCTATTATTTTCGATCGGGGTACTCAATTTACTTCTCACTTTTGGAAGTCATTCCTAAAAGGGCTTGGTACTAAAGTTAAGCATAGCACTGCTTTTCATCTCCAAACCGATGGGCAAGCGGAGCGTACCATCCAAACATTGGAAGATATGTTAAGGGCATGTGTAATAAACTTCAAGGGTAATTGGGATGACCACTTTCCATTAATAGAGTTTACCTACAATAATAGCTATCACTCAAGTATCGGTATGGCTCCTTTTGAAGCCTTGTATGGTAGGAGATGTAGGTCTCCGGTTGGTTGGTTTGAGGTGGGTGAAGTTGCTTTGATAGGTCCCGAGCTAGTGTATGAAGTCATTGATAAAGTTTGGCTTATTAGAGAGAGATTGAGGACGGCTCAAAGTAGACAAAAGTCTTATGCCGATGTGATAAGAAAGGATCTAGAATTTGAAGTTAATGAATTGGGTCTATTTGAAAATCTCAACCATGAAGGGTGTGATGAGATTTTGCAAGAAAGGGGAACTTAGTCCCCGGTATGTAGGCCCATACCAAATTTTGAAACGTATTGGGAAAGTTGCCTATGAGTTGGATTTGCCAAATGAGTTGACCCCGGTTCATTCGATATTTCATGTTTCTATGCTTCAGAAGTGTATTGAAGATCCGACATCCATTATTCCCCTAGAAGGGTTTGGAGTTGACGAAAGTCTTTCATATGAAGAGGTTCCGATAGAGATCCTAGATCGGCAAGTCAAGAGATTGAGAAACAAGGAAATAGCTTCCGTGAAGGTTTTATGGAGAAATCACTTAGTTGAGGGTGCTACTTGGGAGGCCGAGGCCGATATGAAGTCCCGATATCCTCATCTCTTTCCTTCTACTCCTATTCAAGATTGAGGTAAATAGTTCCTCTTGAGTTTTAGTTTTTTGGGAGTCATGTTTGTTATATTTGTTTTTCCATGATTTCCCTATGATTGTGCATGTTCTTGATGAAATCCATGTTTAGTAAGAAAATGAGTTGGTGTGATTGATTTTCCTCATGTTGTTGTGTATTGAGTAAGAGTTGCCTATATGCTTCATGATATGAATTGTTGAACATGCTTTAGTATGCTTTTGAGAGAAATTGCATATTGGCTCCATGACATTGTGTTGAACATGCTTTTAGTTTGGAGAAGGTAGTTCCTCCTATGAATATGAGTAATGTTTAAATGTTTCATGCATAATGGGTTTATAGATGTAGTTCCTACTTCCTTGTGATGCGTTGATTATGTTTGAGTTGGAGTTGATGTTTCCTCCTTTGAAGTGTGCATTATTTTGATGTTGCATGCATGATGGGCTGCTAGTGTTGAATCTTTACTTACAAAAGGTGTTTAGATCTTCATTAGAGGACGAATGTTCCCAAGGGGGAGATAATGTAACACCCCGGAAACTAGTAGGCTAAACTAGAGCCTAGCAAGAAGGGTTAAGAGTCATAAAGGTGGCCTAGAGCCAAGGCAAAAGGAAAAGGGCCAAGGCATCCCAAGCCTTTCCAAGGCACTGCCCATGGCCACGAGGGACTTCACGGACAGTGGTGGTCACCACGCCTCGTGGTGCCACTCATGGTGGTGAGACAGTAGCCTCCCCAAGGCTGCCCCAATTGGCTCCTCCACACGAGCCACTTCACGGATCGTGAAGTCTTAGATGGCTCGTGGGAGTGACCTTAGTCATGCCTTGGTGGTGTGAGGATGGAAAGGAAGTGGCTTAGCCACTGCCTCAAGGCCCACGAGAGGGACCACGGCTCGTGACATGCACCACGGCTCGTGGAGCCCCTCGTGAAGGTGCCTTGGTTGAATTGAATTACTTTATATTATGATTGAATTGATGATTTATTATGGGTTTTATGTTGAAGTCTCCAAGAAACCATGAAATCCCCTTATTTCCCATTTATGATCCTGTTATGTGGGTTTGTTAATTTTAGAAGAATGTTATGAGATTATTTACGAGCGATTGGGTTACTTCAATTATGATTATATCCATGTCTAATGTAATAATTCTAGATGTGTTGATTTGATATGAGCTTTGACCCTTAAAAGGGCTAGATATGATATTATTCATGTTTTATAAAGGTTATGTATATGCTTTAAGAACACATTGAGAGTAAAGTGATTATGATTATGACCTTGTTGTGTGTTATTGAAGGGATATTCTCATTTACACACCAATGTATGAATATGATATGATGTGAAAGGTTTTCTCACAATATGATGATTCTAAGGTTGAAAGTCTATTCTCACCTATTGAATCTATGAGCTATCTTATGATTTATGTTGGATTGAGTGTCAAGACTTTCTTCCATGAATATGAACTTAAGTTAAGACCTAATGTTGACACAAAATTTTTTACCTCCACATGTAAATTAATCATCGAGCTTCTGGAATTCCAAACGATTTAAAATAATTGACTTTATAAAAATTCAAAATATTTTTTCAACTTATTTTAAAGCAATTTTGTCGCTTTTTATAAATTCTTTTAATAATATATATGTTTTGTGCAATTTTGTATATAATTAGTATATTTTATATATATTCGAAAATCACCTCAAAAAATGATTTTTCCTTAGAATTAAATATTTTGTTAATTGTTTAAATTAATTAAATTATTTAGTTTATATTTAAGTTTATTATTTTACTTTGTTAAGATTAAGAAGCTCGTTAATTAATTAATATTAATTCATCATGTTTAAATTTTAGTCAAATTTTTAAATTAAATTCAATATGGCTATTTCTTAAATGCCAAGACCTAACCAATTTCCACCTCCAATCTTGAACCAAACTTTGGCCCTTTATTCTTGGCCCAAATCAATTCCAATCAGCCATTCCCTCAATTCCCAGCCCACCAAACAACAATATTACTACGATCCAATTCTCACACCAAATACCTAGCATACAGCAGTACCCACCCGACCCACAAACAATGAATTGCGACACCACCACTGTGTTCGTCTTCTTCACGCAACCAGGACACAAACACAAAAATACACAGCGTGCAACAACAAAGCTCACCCCATCCGCGAAATCATCCCAAAAAATTGGAAAAAGGGTCGCAACTCTGACAGCCAAAGAGCAAGCGGCGAAGCGACAGACCCATCACCCTCACGTTTCCTTTTTCCCCCTTTCCGCGAAGTTTCAGAGCAACAACAACTCCCCATTTTTTCCTCGAAAAGGAATGGGTAGATTCAAAATTCAAACGGATTTTACCCAAAAATCAACCCTATTATTTATCTATTTAAGATGGTTTTCTCTTTGTATTTGGGGAGGAAGAAAAAGGGAGATTTTGAGATTCTGAAACAGAAGTATATTTTTTCAATCGAAAGGACAAAAATTGAGAGCTATCTTATAGTTTGTATCAATTCTCTTATTGTTCGAGTTATGCTCCAGTGGTGTGAAAGCTTCACGGTCAAGCTCGTTGTCCCAGTCGCTACCCGAAAAAATGTAATCTCTCTTCCTTTTCTGTCTAGTTTTAGTATGTAATTCATAATTTGGATGTCTTGTGTCAACTTTGTGTACTCATAATCTCAAGTGTGGTTTTGTTTCTTCAAAGCTCGCTTAGATACCATTCGTTTTCATTTTTCATACCTGTAACATGGAGCTCATCTTCTTTAAGCTTGATTTTTTGTTACATGATTGAATATGGTTTTCTTTATAGTTGTTCACCGACACTAATTTGGTCCATTTGATGTATCAGCATAAAGCTGGAGGCCATAATTTATTTTTCTCTTCTTTGTCACTCTTAATAAGATGTAGAAGTTCATAGCTATGTGTTGTTCTATACCATGATTTTTTGTGTCTTGGTTAAATTTTGGGCTCCTCTGTTGCATTTATTTCAATCCTATGACATGTCTGAAGTTAGCCTATCTTTGTTCGATCTTCTCCTTGTCTTGAATTTGTCATTCCGAATGTCGTCATGAGAATTTTGTTGCTTTACTTAGTCATACTGTTGTTTAGAATCTGCCCTCATTTTGATAGTGTGTAGTAATTTCCTCTTCCTTTAACTCAACTGATTAGATCCTTTAAACGATTATTGGTATCATATGATTTATTTTCCATGAGATGATTTCGTGTTGAGTTGATCATATTTAACTTTGTTCAATTGGCTACAAAAGTTTGCTACTATTACCATCAGGAGCATTATTATGACCTATCATTTATTCATTCTTATGGCCAATGTATATCATTTACTTGTTAAAAGCTTTTCATGTGCTTAAAGTTGTGTCTTATTTATTAATTCCATACAGTAGCACCTACGTTAGTAGCCCATATTTATTTTCCTTTTTATTTTTGTTAAAGTGACCTTTTTTTTATAAAACAAAAAATAAAATAATATAAAATTGGTGGTCTCTTTAATGTTAATTACGTGAAATTCCACTTAGTTTCTTTACTTGTGATTTGATATTATGCTAAGATTTTTTTTTGTCCAACTCTAATTCCTCTTCTTTTATTTTTGTTTAATTTATGTGATGTTAGCAGAATTCAATTCGGACTCTCTTTCCTCCTGCATTTTGAATTGGTTCCAAACCCAACAAATCCTCCTTATCGAGTCGGCCTCATTATGTTCGAATGAAAGGGAAGCAAAATACAGGTCTCGGAGAGCCGAAAATGAGTTGTATACATGATGTATACAGCGGTATACACTGACATATAGGTCAAGTTGCAGTGAATATAAGGCTAAAAATTAAAATACAGGTTGCAGGGGTTGAAGGGGGTTGAATACATTCGATATACAGTCCGATATACAAGAAAAATGGGTCAAAATACGACCCGCATACAAAAATATACAATTGTTGTATACACTGTATAAAAGCAAGGAAATTGGGGCAAAGACCAAATTCCAACAACTTGCTCTTTTGACGCAATTGGACCAATAGCCCATATATTTGTGTAGATTTTTGATAGTTTTGGGACAGGTTAGGCCAAAGCCCAAAAATCTGATTTTTTTTTTTGCTTCTCTTTTATTTATCCTCCTTATTTGTGATTTTTTTAATTCTAACCCTTTTATTTGATTTGGTTTAATTTAATTAAATCCTCAAAAGATGAACTATATTCTTTATGTTAGTTTATTTTAATAAAATTTTGCTTCTTATCAACTCTTGTATCTTTATCTTTAATCAAAACCTTTTTATTAATTTAAAATAGTTTCATGCTTTAAATTGGTACAAAATATCATTTTAAAAATGATTCAAACAAATCTTAATTAATCTAGTTTTTTTTGTGAAAATTCTAATCACTTATCTTCAAGTCAAATGTTTCTATTAAGGTCCCCATTTCTTAAAAAATAAAAATTATTCTTTGTTTAACTATTTTTTCAAAGTTGATCGAATATTGTAAATTGTTTTTAGCTTAAATATTTTTCTAAGAAATAGTCAAAAAATATTTTGGTCAAGTCCTAGGATAACCACGTGTTAGCGGGTGCTTCAAATGCCTTAAAAACCTTCTTGAAGCGTAAATAAGAACCTCTTACCCATTTTCTCTAAATTTATAAAGACTTAGTCTGTTAGAGACTTTTTAAATAAAGTTTTCTTAATTTCTTTGAAAACAATTAAGTGGCGACTCTTTCTGAGTATTCTTCACAGATTGTTTTATACTTAGAACATTTCAAAATGTGATTTTTCTAAAGATAGTAAAATTACGGCATAACAGAAATGACGACTCTGCTGGGGATTTAATTAGGTTTTAACCATAATGACTTGACTCTTTTTGACTATTTGTTAATAATTGTTGAATTGTTTTGCCTTATATATGTTTTATTTGCTTAAATTGCTATATTACTGTCATTTTGCACTCATTGCATTTTCCGTCACCACGACATTAAATGCAGTATATTAACGAAGGGTTTTGTGATACCGCAGCTAGTCTTTTTTATACTTAACCCTTTTCGGAATGACTGACAATTTATTGGTTCGTCATGTGTCGTCCAATGGTTGTCATAGTTCAAGCCTAAGTTGTCCGCTTGGGTTCCCAGTCTTTCAGAAGCCACTTTTAGTCAACTAGCGTAGAGCAAAACCAAATCCCTTTTAGCGCATTGAACTAAGATGACCCAACACCCAAGGTGTGTTGGGCCCATTAGAAAGACCACCATGAGTCCAAACCATCCCACGGCCTAAACAGACAGTCATCCTTATATGTTTAAATTTAAAGGATGTATATGTTATTTGAAAAATCATTGTCCCCTGGGGTAAGAGGTAGGTTATAGCTTATTCTAGTTGAAGAAAGAGCTTTACAAGCTACTAGTCCATCCAAAGGTGTTGGCACCCGGAGACGACAAAAAAGGTTCAAGAACGAAGGTCCTTCCATGGAAGCATAGTGTAGGACTGTACCACTGCGTGGGACTGATCATTTGCATCCCCTTTCACTACTATGTATCCTGATTCAATTTATTTATAAAACTTGTATAAATTTGGGTTTGGGGCAAATGGAGTGTTTCAAACGACGTTATACATCCTTCAAATCTTGTTAGGCCTACCCTTGGCACAAAGGGTCACATATTTGTTTATAACGCGCAATAATTGTTTATGTATTTTAACTGCTTGTGTGAATATGTTGCTTTATTTGGAGATATTCTAGCTCACTCCTTTCAAATTGAGTTTAGAACCCCTAAGCACAAATATGAAGTCATTATTGAAAGTGCGTCTGAATACCCTTCGAGTCTTTAGTTTCCCTAAAAAATTTGAACTTCATCATTCAAATCTTTACTCTCCCATCTCAGTAAAAGGTTAACCGTCAATTTCAAATAAAAAAGAGATTCAAGTTGATCGAACTGTGTAGGACCTGAATTCTCCTCCATAAGATACATAGGCAGTCTTTCAAGACTCGGTCCCCATTTTTGAGAAATTCTATTTCTTTCAATCCTTGCAAGGAGATTAGAATCCCATCTCATTTGAACATCAGAAGTATAAAAGGACCTCGGCTCCACAAAAATTGACTTCTCTGATTCACTAGGCTTAAATCAAATAGACAAACTACTATCTATTTAGTCATTTTCCTATTTTTGTAGGCTAGTTTATCTTCGAATAAAACAATATTTATGTGTTTGCAGTCATGTGTGTGATATTTTGTATTATTTATCATCTACACAAACTAACACATTTGTCTTTTGAGTTATTTTTCTTTGTTAGGTACTCAAAACTGATCTGTGTTGAGAAAATGGCAGAACATACATACTTCACGAGGTCTAAAGATCCCAAAGATTCCTTCTCTGACCAAAGTTTATCAAAAGGCAAAGAAAAAGTGGTTGAAAATGTTGAGAACACTGATTTGACCAAAATCAGTGTGTGACCCTATCATCGCTGAATAGAACAAGCAGATTGCATAATTGTTCCAACAGATTGCTGAAATGAGGGCTGAAATGGATAAGACCCGAGATTTGACAAATCTGGCTATCATTGCCAACACTCCTACTCCAGTCAACAGAAGACCTCCACTCCAATTTCCTAGTTCAAATCCAACATCCGAACATTTTCCAAACAATTTGTCCATCACTACAATTTCAAAACCTCCCATCATCGACCCAACCATTCCTAACCCACATCATCTTAGCTCCTCACACCAAAAGCTACCTAATTCTCAAAATTCAAATACCGCCAATCTCCAGAATTTTCCTCTCATTATTAAAATTCCTACTCAAATTGTCCAAAACCCACCAACTACTCAACGTATACCTCTAAAAACCGCATTTCATCTTCCAATATCGCCAGAATCCTACCCTTCCTCTACTACACATTTTGAAATCGAGCATTATGAGAAGAAGGAGAAGGAGTGGAAGGTCATAAAAGGAAATATTGAGCAAAGCATCAGAGAGAAAGTTTTGAATGCAATGAAGGACTTCAAATACACCCCAAACGTTGTGGGGTTGAATTATGATGATCTGTGCATTCATCCAAATTTGGACCTCCCGGAAGGTTTTAAAGGGCCGAAATTTGACACTTTTAGTGGAGTTGAAAATCCTTTTGCTCATCTGAGGGCTTATTGCTCCAAATTTGTGGGAGTTGAAAAAGATGAGGCTTTATTAATGTGACTCTTTAGTCGAAGTCTGAAAGGAGAAGCTTTTGAATGGTACATCTCTCAAGAAATGAAACAATGGTCGATTTGGAACGCTTTGGCTAAAGGCTTCATGAAAAGGTTTTGTTACAATGTAAAAGTCATTCCTGATCAATACACTTTGGGGAGAATCAAACAGAAGTCGTGTGAAAGCTACCGAGAATATGCCTATTATTGGAGAAGAGAGGCTGCAAGGGTTACGCCTCCTAAGACCGAGAAAGAGATTATTGAAGTTTTCGTGTGCATTCAAGAGCCGGAGTACTACAATAGGATGTTGCTCATTTTAGGAGGGACGTTCAGTGAGATAGTCAAAATTGGTGAAGATATTGAAGACGGTCTCAAGACCGGAAAAATCATCTAAATGACTCCCCAAGATGAATCCTCACGACCATTGAGGAGGAAGAGGGAAGATGTTTCCTCTATCTCATTTGAATCGAGCCAAAAATCAAAGAGGCATGTCAGTCTCAATGTTCGAAAGCCTTTACTATCCAAAACCTACCCCTTAGCTCCGCAAAATTCTTACCCCATCAAACCAAATTACCAAGCTCCACCGCCAAATTATCAAGATCCACTACCAAATCATCCAAATTACCAAGCTCCCCACGAAACTTGCTAAATTACCAAGCTATACCACCAAATTATCCAAATTACCAAGCTCCACTTTCATATTACCCAAATGTTCAACCAAGTCACTTTGCCAAATTACCCAATTGCTTCTCATATCTACCAAACTCCACAATACCCAAATTTTCAAACACCGGCACCTACTCGCCAAAATCTTCCACTTTATCATCAAGTACCTCCACCTCCAAGAAATAATTACAATCTTCCTCATCCAAAACTTGAGAAGAAACCACCTCGAGTCTTTACTCCTTTGGTTGAAAGTCGGACTCAGCTTTTTGAGAGATTGAAAGCAGTCGGTCTGATACAAATAATTGATCCAAAAAATGTCAATGTCAATTCCAGACATTACAATGCCGATCTTCATTGTTCTTACCATTCAGGAGGTGTCGGACATACGACTAAGAATTGCATCAATTTGAAGCATAAAATTCAACACTTGATTGATTAAAGAGTTGTCACTCTTCAAATTGTCATATCCAATGCCAATAGTGATTCACTACCAAATCGTGAAGGGTTTACCATTAACATGATCGAGGTCAGAGAAAATTAGTTTGAGGATAAAGCTGTAATCTCAATCAATCTTGATAGCCTTGAGAAAGTTGTAGCTTCACTGAGCATAATTGAGAAATCCAAACTTATGGTCATGGCACCATATCAAGCGCTTGCTTTAGTGCCAAAAGAGGATCAAAACAAGAAGGAGGTCAATCATGTATCATCAAAGCTTTTGCCTCATTTGTATCAGTCTTTTCTGGTAGAGGAATAAGCCAATGATGACAATCTCATAGAAGGAACTAGGGATCTTCTTGAAGAAGGTGACGTTGTGCTGGCGGAATTGATCAAGATACCAGGCGTACGAGACGCCAAGCCAATGAAACAAATTCTTAATTGGACTTCCACTGTGCTCTTGATTCCTCGCTCATCTTGATAGATAAAGATGAATTTTATATCATTCCTAAAATTGGTGGTAGTTCGAATGAGGCTCAGGACCCACATGTTATGCCATTTTTTAATTTTCCTCGTAATGTTTTGAAAAAGGTAAAATGGCCCATGGTCATGGCCAAAGTTCATATTTCCTTATTTTCAATGGAAGCCTCTTCTATTGTGAAATTTTATTCCACTTGTTTAAATTTTTCAATCTAACAATCTTTGTGTTTGTTTTAGTAAAAATAATTTTAAATCTATCAACTTCATGTCATGTCACAAGCTGAATGAACAATTGAGGTAGATGACGATGTGCTTAAAGAGTATGATGAGGAGATCATGATATTTGAATACATTTCCAAATAATTGAAACAACTCGAGAATCAGGATAAGTCAAATCTGGATGACACATAAAAGGATGATTGTGTCAAAGAGATTAGAATCAGGGTCTATCTAACAGAAGCTCAGAAAAAAAAGAACTCAAGATCTTGCTTAGGCAATACATCAATACATTTGTTTGATGACATGCCATGGTTGAGAATAGATATTCATCTCAAGTGGCCAATCGACTTAGGTGCTATCAAGAGTTGTTATATTTGAAGATTCAAAACTTCTTTTATTTTCTTTCCTATAATCGCATCATTTGCTTGTAATCATTTTATGTTTTATAGTTAAAAAATTAACCTTTGTAATGAACTATGTCTGACCTGAATTATCAAGAATGAGATACGTAGGCGGTCTATGTCAGCCTTGGTCACCCCTTTTCCATATTCAATATTTTCTCTTTGTAACGAACTACGTCTGACCTGAATTCTCAAAAATGAGATACGCAGGCAGCCTATCTCGGCCTTGGTTGTTTCCTTATCAAAATTTCATAGTTTGTTAATCCTCGATAGGGGAACTACATTTCACCTGATTCCTGCCTTAATGGGATACGTAGGCGCCACAAGGGTTCGGTCATATTTCCCGTAAGATTTCTATTTTCCTTCACAATAGAAGTCGGGACAGAATTTTTGAGAGGGACTCAAAAATTCTCAAGAAGAGGATCCCTCCAATAAGTCAAGACTTGAGATACATTGTGATTTGTAACTGGGACAAAATTTTTGAGGGGTCTCAAAAATTCTACAAGTCATATATCAACAGTTTGAGATATGCTGAGACATCTAATCAGGACAAAAATTTTGAGAGGGACTCAAAAATTATCAAGAAGAAGATCTCCAACAAGTCAAGACTTAAGATACATTGTGAGTTGCAACTGGGACAGAATTTTTGAGGGGGTCTCAAAAATTCTACAAATCATATAACAACAGTTCGAGATACGCTGAGATATCTAATCCGGACAAGATTTTTGAGAGGGACTCAAAAAATTACAAGAAGAAGATCTCCGACATGTAAAGACTAAAGTCACATTGAGAATCGCAACTAGGATAGAATTTTTGGGAAGATCTCAAAAATTCCATGAGACATCTATCGACAGCTTAAGATATTCCAAGACATCTAACTAGGACAAAAAAATTTGAGGATGGCATCAAAAATTTCAAACGCCGAGAGGGCCATCATCTTCAAACGCCGAGAGGGCCATTGTATCTTCAAACGCCAAGAGGGCCATCATCTACAATTGCCAAAAGGGCCATTGCATATTCAAATGCCGAGAGGGCCATCATGCATTCAAAATGCCAAGAGGGACATCACATATTCAAACCGCCGGAAGGGCCATCATGTATTCAAAATGCCAAGAGGGACACTGGATCTTCCATTGCCAAAGGGCCCATTGCATATTCAAACCACCGAGAGGGTCATCCACATTATATTATCAAAGGTGACAATATCATTGCTAAATGGATCAACATCATCTTGCTGATAGACCATTGTCATCTTACCAATCAAGCTTCGACAACATCAACCTACCATTGGATCAACATCATCATGCCAATAGATCATCAATGGCAGCATCATCTTATCAATCGAGCATCATTAAGCAATATCCTATCAATGAAGTATTGTCATCAACAATATTGCATTATCGATAAAGTCATCATCATTGTAGCATCATATGAATTCATCATCTATTGCGTCAAAACTGACAGAGGCTGGCGTCAAAATATTCACAAAAAAACATGTCCGATTACGGTAAATCAGGTCACTTCTCTATTTAAATTACAATTTCTACTAACAGGTTTATTTCAGTCTTTGTCGAGAGCATCCAAGAGTATGAATTCTCAAATCAAACCACAAGTGCGGACGACATCTAAAAGGATGCAGCACAATGTGAAACTTTTTCTTAGCAGCAAACTGGGACATAGTCCAAAGAGGAGTATCAAACTCTTGGGACGCGAGCTGAGAAGCGACTTCCACCACAATCAAGCCACACCCCTATCAGAAGGCATGTGAATTTTTCATTGGGTTATCGGTTTCAATTTCGCATCCGGGAAACTTTTCACGGAGGCAACTTTCCAATCTGAGTGAAAATACACCAAGAGCTTTGGAAATTATGTTCGTGTAAGTTCTTAATTATGGGTGTGAAGTGCACCGCATTCATGGCTAAGAGGTTGCAAGCCTCTTTTTCATACTCGACTTACTTGTCACTCCTCCATAACCAAAGGTTATTTTGCATAATAGATTTCCTTTCCAACCGATCGAGTCGAACTACAAACAGCCTGATTCCTAAGGTTAAGGATATGTAGGTGGGCTCAATGTTGAAAACTCGGTTGTATTCCGACATCCTCTCTCAAATCTTATTCTCGAGCATTCCAGTCTCTTCATAATTCGATATCGGGATAGCTTTTGAATTATTTCATAATCGTCCGTCAAATCAAGCGTATCGAACTACAAGTGGCCTAAATTCTCATATATCCTGAGATAAGTAGGAAACCCGATTTCGGGGTTCGGCCATAATTCCTAAGGTCCGTACAAAAATCCCTTTCCTAAAGATGAAGATGTGGTCGTTCAAAATTGGATTCGTCAATTTCATTTTACTTGAATCTCTTTCATCAATCCAAGTTGAACGAAGGACAGCTGTTGACACCCAATTTTTGACCTCCACAATATAAAATAATCATCGAGCTTTTGAAATTCCAAACGATTTAAAATAATCGACTTTATAAAAATTCAAAATATTTTTTCAAGTCATTTTAAAGAAATTTTGTCTCTTTTATAAATTCTTTTAATAATATATATGTTTTGTGCAATTTTTTATATAATTAGTATATTTATAAATATTCGAAAATCACCTCCAAAAAAAAAATTGTTTATAATTAAATATTTTTTAAATTGTTTAAATTAATTAAATTATTTAATTTATATTTAAGTTTATTATTATACTTTGTTAAGCTTAAGAAGCTCGTTAATTAATTAATATTAATTCATCTTGTTTAAATTTTAGTCAAATTCTTAAATTAAATTCAATCTGGCTATTTCTTAAATGACAAGACCTAACCAATTTCCACCTCCAATCTTGAACCAAACTTTGGCCCTTTATTCTTGGCCCAATTCAATTCCAATCAGCCCATTCCCTCAATTCCCAGCCCACCAAACAACAACAATACAACGATCCAATTCTCACACCAAATACTCAGCATACAACAGTACCCACCTGACCCACAAACAATGAATCGCGACCCCACCCCTGTGTTCAACTTCTTCACGTGACCAGGACACAAACACAGAAATACACAGCGCACAAACGCAAAGCTCACCCCATCCGCAAAATCATCCCAAAAATCTGGAAAAGGGGCAGCGACTCTGACAGCCACAGAGCAAGCGGTGAAGCGACAGACCCATCACCCTCACGTCCCCTTTTTCCTCCTTTCCACAGAGTTTCAGAGCAATAACAACTCCCCATTGTTGCCTAGAAAAGGAACTGGTAGATTAAAAATTCAAACGGATTTTACCCCAAAATCAACCCTATTCTTCATCTATTTAAGATGGTTTTTTCTTTCTGTTTGGGGAGGAAGAAAAAAGGAGATTTTGAGATTCTGAAACAGAAGTTTATTTTTTCAATCGAAAGGACAAAAATCGAGAGCTAGCTTTTATTTTGTATCAATTCTCTTATTGTTCGGGTTATGCTCCAGTGGTGTGAAAGCTTCACGGTCAAGCTCGTTGTCCCAGTCGCTGCCCGAAAAAAGGTAATCTCTCTTCCTTTTTTGTCTAGTTTTAGTAAGTAATTCATAATTTGGATGTTTTGTGTCAACTTTGTGTACTCATAATCTCAAGTGTGGTTTTGTTTCTTCAAAGTTCGCTTAGATGCCATTCGTTTTCACTTTTCATACTTGTATCATGGAGCTCATCTTCCTTAAACTTAATTTTTTGTTACATGATTGAATATGGTTTTCTTTGTAGTTGTTCACTGTCACTAGTTTGGTCCATTTGATGTATCAGCATAAAGCTGGAGGCCATAATTTATTTTTCTCTTCTTTGTAACTCTAATAAGATGTGGTAGTCCATAGCTATGTGTTGTTCTATACCATGTTTTTATGTGTCTTGCTTAAATTTCGGGATCCTCTGTTGCATTTATTTCAGTCCTATGACATGTTTGAAGTTAGCCTATCTCTGTTCGATCTTCTCCTTGTCTTGAATTTGTCATTCCAAATGTCGTCATGAGAATTTTGTTGCTTTACTTAGTCGTACTGTTGTTTAGAGTCTGCCCTCATTTTGATAGAGTGTAGTAACTTCCTCTTCCTTTAACTCAACTGATTAGAGCCTTTAAACGGTTATTGGTAGCATATGATTTGTTTTCCATGAGATGATTTCATGTTGAGTTGATCATATTTAACTTTGGTCAATTGGCTACAAAAGTTTGCTACTATTATAATCAGGAGAATTATTATGACTTATAATTTATTCATTCTTGTAGCCAATGTGCATCCTTTACTTGTTAAATGCTTTTCATGTGCCTAAAGTTGTGTCTTATTTATTAATTCCATACGGTAGCACCTACTTTAGTAGCCCATGTTTATTTTCCTTTTTATTTTTGTAAAAGTGAACCTTTTTTTTATATAAAAGAAAAAAATAACATAATATAAAATTGGTGGTCTTTTTAATATCAACTACGTGAAATTCCACTTAGCTTCTTTACTTGTGATTTGATATTATGCTAAGATTTTTTTTTTGTCCAACTCTAATTCCTCTTCTTTTACTTTTGTTTGATTTATATGGTGTTGGCGGAGTTCAATTCTGACTCTCTTTCCTCCTGCATTTTAAATTGGTTCCAAACCCAACAAATCCACCTTATCGAGTCGGCCTCATCCTGTTCGAATGAAAGGGAAGTAAAATACAGGTCTCGGAGAGCCAAAAATGAGTTGTATACATGTTGTATACAGCGGTATACACTGACATACAGGTCAAGGTGCAGTGAATATAGGGCTAAAAATTAAAATACAGGTTGCAGGGGTTGAAGGGGGTTGTATACACTCGATATACAGTCCGATATACAAGAAAAATAGGTCAAAATACGACCCACGTACAAAAATATACAGTTGTTGTTTACACTGTATAAAAGCAAGGAAATTGGGCCAAAGACCAAATTCCAGCAACTTGCTCTTTTGACGCAATTGAGCCAATAGCCCATATATTTGTGTAGATTTTTGATAGTTTTAGGACAGGTTGGGCCAAAGCCCCAAAATCTGATTTTTTTTTGCTTCTCTTTTATTTATCCTCCTTATTTATTTATTTGTGATATGTTTAATTCTAACCCTTTTATTTGATTTGGTCTAATTTAATTAAATCCCCAAAAGATGAACTATATTATTTATGTTAGTTTATTTTAATAAAATTTCGCTTCTTATCAACTCTTGTATCTTTATCTTTAATCAAAACCTTTTTATTAATTTAAAATAGTTTCATGCTTTAAATTGGTACAAAATATCATTTTAAAAATGATTCAAACAAATCTTAATTAATCTAGTTTTTTTGTGAAAATTCTAATCACTTATCTACAAGTCAAATGCTTTTATTAAGGTCCCCTTTTCTTAAAAATTAAAAATTGTTCTTTGTTTAACTATTTTTTCAAAGTTAATCGAATAGTGTAAATTGTTTTTAGTTTAAATCTTTTTCTAGCAAATAGTCAAAAAACATGTTGGTCAAGTCGTAGGATAACCGCGTGTTTGCAGGCTCTTCAAATGCCTTAAAAACCTTCTTGAAGCGTAAATAAGAACATCTTACCCATTTTCTTTAAATTTATAAAGATTTAATCTGTTAGAGTCTTTTTAAATTAAGTTTTCTTAATTTCTATAAAAAGTTAAGTGGAGACTCTTTCTGAGTATTTTTCTCAAATTGTTTTATACTTAGAACATTTAAAAAAGTGATTTTTCTAAAGATAGTAAAATAACGGCACAACATTTAATATGCAATCTGTGGGAATCAATGCTTAGCACCGAGTGGATATTGAATATAAGATGGAAGCTTCTACGCTAGTTGAGTCCGGCTTTCCAATGAAAGCTTTTACGCTAGTATAGTCCGGCTTCCCAATGAAAGATTTTACACTAGTTAAGTCCAGCTTTCCAAATGGGTTCCTTCTACCTTAGTTGAATCCGAGTTCCTAAAGTATGTATCTCGTGAGATGGAAACCTTCTATCTTAGTTGAGTCCGGGTTTCTAATAGGAATCTCCTTATCCCATAAACTATGCGCCCTCATAGGTTAATTAGCTAGTGGATCCACCTAAGCTAAGAGTATGGTTCTACCTTAGGCAAGTAGGACAACCCCTTTTCGGTATGGGGTAGACACCTGATTCCATGGTAAGCTCACATGGTCTATGTCAGTTAAGGTATATTCCCCACTATGACAATAGTATGAACAAGAATATGAATTATGAACTATGGTTACTCAAGAAGCTTTACTTAGTATGGGTGAGATTATGGGGTCTTATTCATGCATTGCACAAGTATGCTTTGAGGGTATTTATGGTATGTTCCTCTTATGATATGATGATCAATGTAATGTATATGCTTATGACTTATGCTTTTCCCCTATCTTCATAATGATGTTTTAACTTAGTAAATTAGATGCATTCAACTAAAATGTCCCTTTTAGCATGTTTTCATGGTTTTTATGCATGGCTATCATACTTAGTGCATTTTTGTACTAACCCATGCTTTTCCTACATTTTCCACAAGTGTAGGGTCCGGTTCTCAAAGTGGTCATCATTGTGGCTAAAACTTGGATTTGCTTGTTCTCTAAGCTTGTTGGTTAGTCCTCATGATTCGAGGACAGATGTTATCTTTGTAGTTCTTTTCTTGTATTTCCTTTTTGGATTATGTTGTATGGACTGTGACCCTATTTGATTCAAGTATTGTAATAGATGGTTTTATTGAGACAAGTCTAGACTTCCGTTTTCCTTTATGAAAATTTTGAACTTGAAATGTGTTTTTACTCTTTATTGTTCTATTCTTATGTTATGATATGCTAAGTGTCTTACATGGTGCCCTTTCAGGGTTCTATGTGCCTTGTTACATCTAGGGGGTACCCCTGGGTCGTGACAGTTGAACTTAGGAGGAGCATTGGAAGAACCTTGACCAAAAACCTTTGTCGAAATCTAGGTCGACCTTGTCCATCGGACCTTGCATTAGAGAAATTTCCATCTCTGGTCCTGGCCCTTTTTACCTCCCTAGACTTTCCTTAAGTTTTTCCTCCTCAATTTGTTGTGCATGCACCATAAGACGATAGATTTCCATGTCATGAATTAGCATAGCGGTTCTGCACTATTTAACCACCATTTCAGACACACCCGATACAAACTTACTTATCCTATCCCTTGGATCCGTAACCATTGACGGAGCATACTTGGACAATTGAGTGAATTTTAGAGCATATTCTCTCACACTCATACTTCCTTGTCGAAGGTTAATGAACTCAAGCACATTGGCTTCCCTCATCTCAAGAGGAAAGAACCTATCAAGAAAAGCGGCCTTAAACTTCTCTCAATCAAGAAGACCCGCATCTTTTGGTCTCCTTTCTTGCCATTTGTTATATCATATTTCAGCCACACCTTTCAATTGGTAAGCGGACAACTCCGCCTTTTCCACCGGCATAACTCCCATGATCATCAAAACCTTATAAATCTCATCAATAAATTCTTGAGAATCTTCCTCAACTTTGGAACCATGAAACTTCGGAAGATTCATCCTTTGTGAAGTCCCTCACTCTTGAAGTCGTCGTACCCATATTTGGGTTCATAGGAACCACTACCTCCCTATTTTCTTAGGCTGTCATAGCTTGGGCCAATACTTAAAAAAGCATCCCTAAACTCCGCATAAGAAACTTGTTCGGCCAAAGGATCGAATGGAACTTGAGGAGCTTGGGGAGGAGCTTCTTGTTCTGCATTCTCCCTCGCATTCCATAAGTTCAAGCTTATGTTTATGTTTTAGAATTCCCCTTGCATGATCATACATTCCATGTACTGAGCCATTTGGCTTGCATCGTTTCATGATGCAGATACAGGTATTCAGGATCATCAACAAGCATTTCATTGAGGTCATGTGATATTCCAGTCAGCTTTGGTGAGCCATCTTATATTCCAGAGGACTTCACCTTTATCTTATAGTAAGTAGCTTTGTGATGTTGTGGGTCTTGTCCCAATATCCTTCTGTAATAGTAGAGGCTTTATAGATAGACCGAGTTGAAGAGTTTTTGTATTTACTTTTATTTTGAGTATTGTACAGACTTTTAAAAAGGTTGAGTTTATTGAATTTATTTTAGTTTTAAGTTGTTGTATGCTTGAGCAAGTATTCCACTTGTAGCCAGCCAGGATGAGGGTTCACTTAGGGACCAGGAATGGTTCTCTAGTGCCAGCCACGTCCAGGGTGTAGGCTCGAGTCATGAAAATTACCCACTCAAATTAATCTCTTTCGAGCATCAACCAGAGAATGGAAGTAGGCATTAAGTTTGCAACCTTAAGTCTTAAGTTAACCCCATGATAATTAGACTAAATACATGCATAAACAACAACTAAACAGAGCATAGTGCAATACCCACTACATTAAATTAACACCCAACCCCATTAGAGCACCTCTGGATCTTGGGGTTTTAGCCACCAATCACAAATAGTAAAGAAAGTATACCTTCCATGAAAGCAGTTGTGGGTAACTTGAAATCAAGCAATTAAGAGTAAATCCACTTTGGATTTAACTTTGAATTATCGAATTCAAGATTCAAATTGTAAATGTCACTATCCAGGGGTACCCCCTAGATGTAACGTGGAGTATAGAACCCCTAAGTACTCCATACAAGCCACTTAGCTCTCATAACATAAAAAATAAAACAATAAGAGTAAAACAATAGTCCAAGTCCAAAACATTTTATAAAATGAAAAGCGGAAGTCTATACTTTTGTCTCATCATAGCCATCTAATACAATAGAATGAAATTGGGTCTAGCCCATATATCATGTCTAAAAGAGAAAATACATGAAAGAAACTCAACAATAAGTGTCCGTCCTGGAAGCATGAGGACCCACCAAAGCTCAGGAATCAATCAAATCACCAACTAGCCACGAAACTGAGCACCCTGAATATTGGACCCTACATTTGGGGAAAATGTAGGCAAGAGTATGCATTAGTACAAAATAATGTACCAAGTATGATAGCCATGCGTAAAACATTTAAATCATGCTAAAAGGGACATTTCATTTCATGACATGCAATTGACCAATTTAAACATGATATAAAAGACTTATAAAACATGTCATAAATCATGGTCAATGCAAGCTAACTTCTTCTTTAAAAGCTTTGAACTCATATGTGATACTTCTTGAAGTAACCTTAGTTCATTATTACTTGTGGGGAATTAGCCTTAACTGACATTAAGACCATGTGAGCTATAACATGATCCCCCGATGTCTCCCACACCGAAAAGGATTTTTCTACTTGCCGAAGAAAGAACCTCAACTTCTAGCTTAAGTGGATCCACAAGCTAATCAACCTATGGGGGCCCATAGTTATGGGATAAGGAGATTACTTCTAGCAACCCGGCCTCTACTATGGGAGAGCTTCCATCTCATGAGATTGCTTTGGAAACCCAGCATTTACTATGGGAGAGCTTCCATCTTATATTCAATATCCACTCGGTGCTAAGCATATATCCCACGGAATAGTTATTAAATCTTGACTTATCTCATAATCCATGGAAACGTTCCCTTGTACAACCAAACCAAGCTAGTTTCATTAAGATAGCTCATTGTCTTTGATTCAATTAGGTGAGAAAGCCTTTCAACCTAAGAATCCTTTTTATGTGAGAAAACATTTCACATCATGCTAGTTATTTGTTTTTGAGAATGTCCTTTCAATAACACAACAACAACATCATCGTTGGTACTTTACTCTCAATGCACCTTTAAAACATTTGCATAGATTTCATAAAACAGTGCATAAGTCCATAATTCACCTCTTGAGGTCAAAACCCACTTTCAATCATCAATACTTAGAAAACATGGGTTAGATATGGATTTCATCATAAATACATGTAAAGCTTGCAATACATGTTTAATTTCATAAAAATCTTCCTTGAAGATCAAAATCCCACATCATATGATTCATAACTTGAAAACATGGGGATTACATGGGTTCATGCGGGAAATCATCATAAAATCATCATGTTTCATCAATTCATGCATAAGAGATCATAATTCTTATCATTTAAATCAATAATAAAGAGAACCCATGATAATTGAAGAAAACCCTAACTTAATTGGGGAATTCTAATCTTTGAAATTGAGGAATTTAGGAACTCCATGGATGAAAACTATCATACCTTGACTCCAATTTCTAGTCTTCAATGGAGGAATTGGGACCTTAGCTTGAAACCCTAGATGAATCCTTCTTTTTCTTCTTCAAGTTTCTAGAGAGAGAATATTTGGAGAGGAATTTGGTTTTCTTTTTGTGAAATAGGAAGAATGAAGTAAATGGGTTAGTTTGGGGGTTGAAAAAGCTTATATTGGGGTCTTAGTGAAGGGCAAAACG
The DNA here is from genome assembly GCA_029582545.1 of Solanum lignicaule. NCBI lineage: Eukaryota > Viridiplantae > Streptophyta > Magnoliopsida > Solanales > Solanaceae > Solanum > Solanum lignicaule. The sequence continues at coordinate 21,919 of JAJOOF010005440.1, forward strand.
ACGTAGTATAGGAACTAATTAATTAGGAAAAGACATAACTGTCCCTAGAAATAACTGACAGCAGTGACCCACGAAACACTGACCGACCGTGGATGGACCAACGGTCCGTCCTGCTCACTCGTGGTTGGTAGTCAGAGAGTTTTGTCTGGAACCACGGCTCCATGGACCGTGAACCCACCTACGGTCCGTAGGTCCAGTCATGGTCCATGTCCTGGTGAACCTCTGAGGGACAAATCCATGGACCCACCTATGGTCTGTGGCCCACACCACGGACCGTGGTTGGCCCCTCGTGGATGGCACCTGGGAAGTATCAATTTTACTAGGCTTCCATCCTCGTGTGTGTGTGTGCACGCGCACACGCTTCTTAATTCTTATTTTTACTTGTGCACGGTAAATTAAAAATATAGGCATTTAAGAAAATAATATACAACAAATAAATTATTTTTAAAATCTATAAATTTGTATCAGTATGCGATAGAAAAAAGAAAATTAAATTTAAATCATTAGTATTTCCAAAATAACAAATATTCCCATAATTAATACCGACTATACCTGAAATTTGTTTTTGAATTAATCTACATTATTACGTTATTTTATTTATGCTAAAAGTTTTGGGAAAAAATATTGATCAAATTTGATTTAATATTTTTGTTAACAAATTTATTCTTTAAAAATAATAATAAAATAATAGTAAACACTTAAAAAATTTCTATAAAAAATTGATATTAAATTTGTAAATAATTGTATTGGCCCCGTATACGGGTCTTCGGTTACCTAGTATATATATAAAAGAGAATCCTAGGCTCGCCTATGTGGCACCCTTAGAATTCAGAAATTTATTTTATGTTTTCCTTCGTACTTTTATGTTTTTAACCCTTATTTGTTGTAAAACTTAAGAACAAAAGAACAATATAAAGATGAAGGCAAGAAGAATATAAGACAAGAGTAACAATGTAAGAGAACTTTTTTTCCTTCAAGTGCTTACCAAATCTTCAAGTGTGTACAAATGAAACCTTATGCCTCTATTTATAGTGTAACATAGAGGCATACAAAAGTTTAGTCATAATCATGACATTAAATATGAATATAATGGAGGAGGTTATGGAGGTGAAAGAATACAAGAATAATGATTATAAAGGTAGAGGTTATCTTAATAATGGAGGGAAGTAATGTAGTAACTTCTTGGTGTAGTGGACATCCACACTATAATATTTTATAACACTCCCCCTTGGATGTCCATAGATAATATGCCTCGTTAAAACCTTACTAGATAAAATCCTTTGGGAAAAAATCCTAGTGAAGAAAAAAGAGTACACATGTCTTTTAATACGCTTTGAACGTTGTCTCGTTAAAACCTTACCAAGAAAACCCAATTGGGATAAAATCATTGTTAAGGAAAAGAGTACAACACATATTTTTCCCCTGATAAAAACTTTGCTTGATATCTTGGAGACTATGCATTCCAATCTTATATCACAACTTCCCAAATATTGGTGTTGGAAATCCTTAGTGAATATGTTTACGAGATTATCACTTGAACGGTTCTTTTGAACATGTATCTCGCCATTATCATGTATGAAAAAAGAATTTTGGTGAAATATTATTTGTCCAATCTCCTTTGATTGTATCCTCCCTTCAATCGAGCTATATATTATTTTTGTATATGGTGGCTGTTATATCCTTTTCCAAAGGAAAATCACATATTTTCTAAATATAATAGATCATTATTCCAACCAAACACACTCCCAACTTACTTCATAGATCCATATTATTTCTGCATGACTTGAAGAATTGATTACTGACGTTTGATTCTTTGAATGCAAGATATTGTTGTGGCTCCACATGTAAACAAATATCCAATGTATGGTCTAGCTTTATGCGGATCAAATAAATATTCTGCAACTACATAATCAAATAGTTTGTGACTCGGAGATTGATCATTTCAATTTTCTTTTAAAACCATTTTTTCTTCTCAAAGAAAATCACGCTTCTTCTATGTGTTGAGTCACTTGATTTGTTAGTTTATTGGCATAACTTGAATGAAAAGATGGCAATTCCTTCACATAATTTTCGTTAGGTAGATCAAATAATCTTCTAGCATTTGCATAACCAACAATCTGTAAGTGCACCAATTTCACTAATACATGATATTTTTTAATCATTTTCATAAAATCGAAAAGATTCTTTCTCTATGTTAAGCAGTCTCAGAACCATTGGGTACTCAATGGAATTGCTTTAAGAACTTTTGAATCCTTCAAGGATTTTCATATAACCTTCATCGTCTAGTTAGACATAATAATCATTTATTATACATATTCAAGTATTTCATCTATAGCCATACTGAAACAAGTTTCATTGCATCCACCACTGGATATATCTCCATTAATAATGTCAGGATTTTTGTGAAAACCCTTCATGCCCCGAGGCACAAATCGCACTGACATTATATCTTGATCTATGAACTATAAGCTCAAAAACATCATTTTCTAAGTGAAACAAAATATACTTGAATAGTGCATTTTATTTGGCCAATCATTTATTTATCCACACTTTATGACATATTTGAATTCAAGATCCTCGTAATCATTTATAGCATTGAGTGCTACTTCATATCAAAGATACCATCAACGGTCATTTGACTCGATTCCAATACAACATAACTTGTTGAGATCTCTTATTTTTTTATTATTCCAGGTACCTAAACCTTTGCCAAGGTTTTATGAAGTTTTATGTCGTAGTGCTTTCAAAGCACTTACCTCATTATCATGTCCATTTTGATAATCTACTCCTCTCCTTCCTCAAGGAGTTTTACGTTTGGAATCGATTAGTCTATCACGCTTCTGGCATACCATAGACTCTATATTTCAAGGACTATCAGCAAATACATCTGGTAAATTATTTACAACATTTTACAAATGAATTATCTCTTAAACTTCAAGTTCACATTTTTTTTAACGAGGATCTAGATAATTCACCCGGATATAATTTTCAACTGCTAAGCACATCTCTCCCTAATGTTAGGATCTAACATTTACCCCCAGCCTCATTTGGGGATCAATCTTTGTGCGTGGTGGAGCAATAAAATCATATGTGCACAAATCAAATTTTTAGATAGAAATTATTTGGTTCCTGACCCTGAACCAATTGTGATGGGAGAACCTTGTAGGCTTGATGCATACATGTTAAATAAACTCATCTCATACCAAATTTTATTTGAGATATTTATTCTCAAAATCAATGGTCTAGCTATAATTGGAGGCATACAATTTCTACTAAACCAACCAGCATTATCAACATAATTTTATAGTTTGAAACTTGCCTCTTAATTTAATAATTCGAGCAAACAACCTTACAAAAAATCAATTTGTAAGTTGATACAAATGCATATGTGACCATACCATAGATGCATCTATTAAATCATAATAGTAAATGGTCCACATGGCAGGTGAAAGGCCCAAATTCACCTTTTTATATGTTCCAAATAATTTCAGGGTATACAATCTCAACCTTAGCTGGTACAATGATCATTTTATCATGAGAACAAGAAACAAAACAGAATTATTGAAGAATCTTTTATTTCGTCAACATATAGCCACGTGAATTCTCAATTTCTTGTGCATCACATTTGAATCGGAATGGTCAACTGATATTTATTTTAATAAACTTCTAGTTTACTTTTGCATGTGATTTCATCATCATGCAGATGTTTGTATACAACAAACAAGAGGGAAAAATGAGTGATCTTATACGTAAATATTTATAACCACTTCGGTTGTAGTAATTTGAAGCTATTAAATCTTCCCATAATTTATAGTATCAATTTAATAATTTTTTTTCTTTTGAATTCCTCCGAAACTTAAAAAAATTGTTTTGAGACTGACTACAACCCCAATATTATGAACAATTTCATTCCTTCGGATAGTAACAAATTAGTCCTTTCGAAACTCTCAATTAATTTTGTGTACTACCACAAATTTCACAACACCATTCTTATGGTGACCATATCCTTCAAGGAGAATATTATTATTATTGTCACAGTTAAAATTATTACATGCCAGACTTATTTCTTGACAATCAATGACAAATTTGTGTTGCCATACAGAGGCGAACCCAGGATTTGAAGACTTGGGATGCACCAGTATAACCTTAGCACAAATATAAGCTCTAAACTAAACTTAAAATAAAAACAATAAAAAAAAGCTTTAATTGGATTCGAACCCTGTTCTCAAGGGTGATATTTCTAGCTTGAACCAGTAACATAAGGGAACTTCTATGCATTTCATGGGTGCACTGTTAACTATATCATAATTTCTACCCGTTTTTCAAAATAGATATACATATATACATATTATTTTTTCGAAAGTTAGCAGGTGCACGTGTGCCCCTTCTCCGTAGTGTGGGTCCGCCTCTATTGCCAAACAACAATATTTATTTTGGGCATGGCCACAACCTTTCTAAGAAAGAATTATTTCTTTTTTTTGTCCTTTAATAGTTCATAATTTAACATACCACAGTATTTGTGTAGTACTCAAAGTATATGACTAAATGACCATAACCATTTGTACATGCTCCGTAAATTTCTATTAGTCATACTTAGCTTTGACATTATCAAATTTATTTGACTCACCTCAACATCACTTTAAAAGTACTAAATGTAATACCACTTTGTATATCTTTATTTGGATGGAGAATTTACAAAACTTTCAAATTGGGTTGCACCAATCCAATGTGCCCAATAACCTTTCATATCACTTTGATGGATAAAATTTTCCTTACCATTTGAAGGACCATCTTAAGAAATAATTTGTCCAAAAACCTTTCATACCACTTTGATGGACAAAAATTACCTTCACATTTGAAGGACCATCTTAAGAGCTCATAATGTTCTTCCTTTTAATTACAACAATGATGATCATTAATATTTTACCATGTTCATGTTCATACATACAACCACTTGTCATCTTTCAGGCATATTATGCACTGCTACCGCATTCACATGAGAGAATAGAGCAAATCAATTGAGCGGATTTCATGATTTTTATCAAGAGCATATCAATTCTCAGTCATCATTATATCATCAAAATAGCACATTGAGACCCAAACTCAATGTCTTACCCATGTAAAAATGTTTTAGGCCATAATTTGATGGGACTCAAACCCAATACCTTAGCCTCTTGATGCTATGAAACTTGAATCAAACTCTTACCCTCAAACAATAATATAATAGGTCACCCAATTTATGTACAAATAAACCATAATTCAAGTAACTGAAATACAAAATCAATGGTATAATACGTCAACCAATGGTATAATATGCCCACCTTAATATGTTAAATACCAATTCCAACATTAATAAATTGATACTAGAAACTCAAAAGTGGAAAAAATTAGAGTCTCATTAGCCAAATTTTGTTAATCTTCATTGGACTATTAAAATTACTACTATCCCTAATTTAAATGACTTATCAAAGTGATAACTTTTTTTCATTAATTCAACAAGAAAAAAAATCTATAAAAGACATATTCAAGAAAGGAAAACAATTTGAATAGTTTTAATGTTCTACTTTTGGACTTCTCAAAGTGAAGACGAATATGTTCAAATAAGTAATAAAAAGAGTGAATAGCTTGACTCAACTAGATGATCTGTTTATTAGAATAATGTAATAATTTATGTACTTGATGTGATGAAAGATTACTTGTTCATCTATCTCAGTTGGTTAGAGACTCGTGTTGATAACGTGTTGTAAAATTTAAGACCAAAAGAACAATATAAAGATGAAAACAAGAAGAATATAAGACAAGAGGAACAATATAAGATAACTTTCTTTCCTTCAAGTGTTCACCAAATCTTCAAGTGTTTACAAATGAACCCTTATGCCTCTATTTATAGTGTAACATAAAGGCATACAAAAGGTTAGTCATAATCATGACATTAAACATGAATATAATGGAGGAGGTTATGAAGGTGAAAGGTTACAAGAACAATGATCATAATTCATAAAGGTGGAGGTTATCTTCATAATGAAAGGAAGTAAGGTAGTAACTTCTTGGTGTAGTGGACATCCACAATATATTATTTTATAACATTATTTTATTTTTACATTTAGACCCACTTTTTTCAACTCTTGTGTCCCTTCAGACTGGTGTATCCCTTCGGTATTGCTCTTGAGGAACTATTTATAAAAACTAAAAAAAATTGTTAACAAATTTATTCTTTAAAAATAATAAAAAATAATAGTAAACACTTAAAATTTCTCTATAAAAATTGCTATTAAATTTGTAAGTAATAATATTGGGATCATATACGGACCTTCAGTTATCTAGTATATATATAAAAGAGAATCCTAGGCTCGCCTACGTGGCACCCTTAGAATTCAAGAATTTATGTTTTCTTTCGTACTTTTATGTTTTTAATCCTTATTTTATTTTTACTTTTAAACCCACTTTTTCAACTCTGTGTCCCTTCAGACGGGTGTATCCCTTCGATTGCGTCTCTTCAGGAACTATCTATAAAAATTAGGCAAATCATACCGTTGTTGTATCTTCTTCTTCGTGATAAATTTCATCCCTTATTTGTGTGGAACTTCGACAATTCCTTGGAAGTATACTTTTGATCTTAACCAAAAGAAATAATGAAACATAACTATAATTTTCATGTAGTGTTTTCCTCCATTCAACATATAAAAAGAAAAATCATTTCAACTACTCAATTCTTAAACAACTGATCACAACAATGTTAATTTATGGTTCGTAGCTACTTTTTTTTTGTGAGCTTTTCCTTTTTGTCATCACTTTATCCGACAACTTACATTAGTATTTTATCCAATGATTTGTAAAAATTTATCTTTTATTAATTTTTATTGAATTATAAAAATGTTTTAAGCATTCTTGAGGGAATCAGAATTGAGGAAGAGACAATAAAGACATAATAAATTATGCCGCAACTTGATAAGGTACTTGTACCAATTAATATATTTTATTGGGAGTTGAAATGTTGTTGTATTAATCATATCTCCAAAATGTTGTAATATCGAAAACTCATAATCCTTTGAAAAAGTAACAACTCTTTGAAAAAGTCACAACCTATCGAAAAAATCACAATCCTTCAATGTGAAAATTTATATTATTTATATTTTATAATATAAATAAATATAGTATGAAATATTTTGTAGTATTTGGGCCAAGACATTTGGTATTAGTACTTATCCAACTTCCTTGAGATAGTCAATAAACTGGATATGACTTGGTTTGTTCATAATTCTTTAGTTCTTTTTTTTTCAAAAATAATGTATTTCAAAATATTTTTAGTTTTTAAAATATGATTAAAAAGTTTTTAAAAACTGAATGAGATCTTTTTATGATTTACTAGCTCTAGAATAATCAAGGAACATACATTTGAGAATACGAGGGACTGATATCTTCCATGTGATAAATTCATCATGGCATATTTAGGGGTGTTTATGAACAATGACATGGAAGAGCAAAAAAAACTAGTTGCTACTAGCTAAAGAATGAATAAAAGGTCATCAAGTTGAATATATTATACTTTGCATGCACATGTACCAAATAATAGAGAAAGTGATAATTGACTAATCTATGAAAACTCATTCAATATTAAGAAGCCAATTATATCAAAAAACAAATATTATAATTGAAAATATGTAGAAGATAAAATTCATTAAAGAGTAAGAATCTTATAATCTTTCAAGTTCTTAATATATGTGACAAGGCCAATATTCTAATACTCACATATTAGAAAATGATTATTCATCATCTTAATGAGGTCATGGATTACTATGCTTTTAAGTTATATAGTTTATTAATATCATTCTAGTATTTATTAGTTGATAAACAATTTTTATGGTACAACTCGAATGTATGGTTTATTTGAGGAATGAAGCAGATCTAGGTTTTTTTTTTGGTTATTAGCAATTATTTAGTTTTTGGATAACGTCTTAGTTGCTAATTCGGGATTTAGAGTCGGTGGATTAGGAGCTAGTTAAGTTAATTGTATGTGCAGTTTTTTTGTATTAATGTTTAAATATACAAAATTGTGTGATGAGCTGAAGGAAGTAGTATATGTTTATCCACTCGAATTAGGCGGATCTAGCTTCTTTGAATTTTTTTGAATAGGTCTGGATAGCTAATTCCAGGATTTAGAGTGAGTTGATTCTGAGCTACTAAATTTTACTATATGTGCAATTTTTAGTAGTAGTTTTACATATACAGTATTGTGTTATGAGCTGAAGG